>VDFB02254643.1:0-16393 GCA_007258455.2 Sequoia sempervirens
ATGATATATCCATACATGAGTATGCGTACATACGTCTACTTATGTTTACTGATGCACGTATATACTCATATGTATGAGTTATCGTAAACACATACATATATACATTTATACATTCTTATGTATATATCCATTAATTAATATATAAATATGATCATACAGAGAAGAGCTCATTCATAACACAAATACTTACATATTCCAATCATGATCATTCAAAGACAAAAACTCTAAACCTACACAAAATGTTCCCAAACCAAGACTGAAGACTACTTACCATTTCTCAACTATCTTGTCTTGACTTGACTAGACCAACTAGGAAGTGAGTGTGTGTATGCTCAATTAGGCTCATCATGGTTACCAAACCAAGTTCTTCTCTTGAGTGATACCCCCCCTCTCTTCCGGAGGCTTGATTCATTTCTTACATGCAACTTAGTGCATCATGAAGGTAGTTAACTGTTCACATGAAATTCATTTGCATCATCAAAGCATTAAAGTTTTCACATTGCAATACATATTCATTCATCTCATTTTCCATCAATATATAATCATTCCTTCAAAATCAATAACATCTTAATGCATATATTTAAATATTTCATTCACCTATTAAACATATTGAGGTCACAATTTACATTTATCATCATATTTACTCATAAAGGTAAAATTACCTGGTAACTGAGAAATAGGGTATAACAATCTCTAAACCATTATTTTAGTAGATTTTATAGGTGATTTTCCACCCTAGCACTTAAAATCCATAGACCATTAATTCTCGGAGGTATGGTGAGTATGTAGCAAATGATTTTATCATTTCCTTGGACCTTTACGGACCTAAAGGGATATTTTTGTGAAAATAATTTATCACAACAATGGCTAGGGCACAGTGGATCTCTACAATAGTAGATCTTCCTATTTCTTTCTATCAAGTACCCAAGTTGTAGATCTATAAGTACAAGTTTTCATCAATTCAAAGGGTTATTCATTTTGAGTATTCTAATTAGGTTCAACATTTAAAATAACACATTAGTGTTTTTTCTTCCCATTTTCTTCTATCAAGTACCCAAGTTGTAGATCTATATATACTTGTATCCTAATTAGTTTTCATCAAGTTGTATATCATTCGGGACATTTTTTAGTGTTTTACATTTTGCTCCTCTTTGAAGCGAGGTACTTGCTACATTGGTTCAAAGACTGACACACTTCAGATTAAAAACTGCTACTTAAATCAAATTTATTTATTTATTTATTTATTTATTTATTTTTTTTTTCTGATTTTTAGATGCCTCACAGTTGCCCCAACAAAAGGAATAAGTTGGTTCCCTGCCCCCTCGAGAAATCAAGTGAAAATTTTGAATCCTAGTGGAACTACAAATGCAAATTTTTGATGAAAATATTGACGGTTATAGGGCGATTCCAGAGGTTTAAGTTCACAAGCCTAGCGCTTTGTGCATTTCATTTTGAAATGCAACTACAACCATACATCAAATGTTCATCAAACGGTTGAGTAATTTATGATATAAATAATAAACATGTGTTTTAAAGTTGTTTTAAACTTTAATACACTAGGATTAACATCAAGGCCAAGGGGCCAGTAACTTAATGTTGCAAAGGACTTAATAAAATGAATAATGATACCGGGAATTGGGGGAGAAGGTCAATGAAAAATTAGAAATCAATAACATTTTGGTAAATCCTAACAAGAGTGTGTTGATAAATTCTTTTCACAAAAATATCCCTTTAGGTCCATAAAGGTCTAAGGAAGTGATATAATCATTTACTACATACTCACCATACCTCTGAGAATTAATGGTCTATGGATTTTAAGTGCTAGGGTGGAAAATCACCTATAAAATCTACTAAAATAATGGTTTAGAGATTGTTATACCCTATTTCTTAGTTACCAGGTAATTTTACCTTTATGAGTAAATATGATGATAAATGTAAATTGTGACCTTAATATGTTTAATAGGTGAATGAAATATTTAAATATATGCATTAAGATGCTATTGATTTTGAAGGAATGATTAGATATTGATGGAAAATGCAATGAATGAATATGTATTGCAATGTGAATACTTTAATGCTTTGATGATGCAAATGAATTTCATGTGAATGGTTAACTACCTTCATGATGCACTGAGTTGGATGTAAGAAATGAATCAAGCCTCCGGAAGAGAGGGGGAGTATCACTCAAGAGAAGAACTTGGTATGGTAACCATGATGAGCCTAATTGAGCATACACACACTCACTTCCTAGTTGGTCTAGTCAAGTCAAGATAGTCGGGAAATGGTAAGTAGTCTTTAGTCTTGGTTTGGGAACATTTTATGTAGGTTTATAGTTTTTGTCTTTGAATGATCATGATTGGAATATGTGAGCAAGTCTTTGTGTTATGAATGAGCTCTTCTTTATATGATCATATTTATATATTAATTAATGTATATATACATAAGAATTTATAAATGTATATATGTATGTGTTTATGATAACTCATACATATGAGTATATACGTGCATGAGTAAACATAAGTAGATGTATGTATGCATACTCATGTATGGATATATCGTATGCACGAGAATATGGTTTGAAAAATACGCCATACATATATATATATATTCATCAATGGATATGTAAATATATGTTATGTGTAGATATTAAGATATCGAGATATGCAAATAATATATATATATATATATATATTAATATATATGTATGTGTATATACATACATATTAATATATGTATATATATAATCGTCGGTATATATAATAATATATATTTAATATCAAATAGTGACTTATGTGTGTGTGTGTGTATATATATAAAATGTGATTGCATATTAAAATGTTTGCAAGTTTCAAGTGGGGCGCATATATGTGGAGCAACACATAAAGAGAATATAACTTAAATATAAGCCAACAACATAGAGTATATGTTGCACTATATTAAAGCGTTGGAATGGCAATAGAAACCAGGGTGTGGGAGTATAAAGTATTAAGAGTTTGCTGATTTATATGGTATGAGATAAAGCGCTGGCCTGCGCTATAAGTAAGGCATTCACTTTATTTTTAAGAGCAGTTAGAATGTGAAAACCAACGCCTAGTTTATATGTGGAAAAATTCAACGCTAAAATTAGAAATAGAGTGCAACTATGAGTCTTTAGGCCAACATACAACATGGAGACTTGGTCAATATGCAACTGGTTGTAGAATGTGAAGGTAGTCAACTTGCATGAGGATTAGGAGTATTTATGTGTTTACATGTCTGAGGTTTGTGTGGCCACATACCATTCTTTTGGCTGGGTTAATGCATTTTAGAAGGGAAAATTAATTTATTGTTATAGTGGTAGCAAAATGAGAGAAAAGGTTGCAGATTTGTTAGCTTGTTTGTAGCATTAAGATGCTCAAATTTTAGTATATATAGAGGCGCTCTCTCTACCATTTGATACACTTTTCAATCTAATTTCTTTGTTGTTATTCTGTTGTATTTTCTATGTAAGCATTATTTTGAGAGTTTTAGTGAGAGAGAGAAATTTGTTTGTAAGTTACATTTTGTCGAGAGTTCTTGAGAGGAGAATAGAGGTTGGGGATTAGTTGAACATTGAAGAAGTAACATTCCTAGTTATGGAGGTTGAGGTTGGAAAGTAGCATTATTAGTTGGAACTCTATATCCAGGCATGCTGATTTCCATTCCTTTATTATTTATGCTTGAAAGGTTATTGAATTACAAATACCTTTGTTTGGAAAAGATTACTTTTATGGAATGCATGATATGCTTGTTCTTATGAACTTAGTTATTTCCTAGAATGGAATATTCTTGTGTAATTCTTGATTAAAGTCTCGAATTAGTGAAACCCTATTATTTGGGAATACATTTATATTATGTTGAAGCATGTATGGCTTTAATGCTATTAGAACTATACTTAGTTCGTTAAGACTATGTGGATGTTGTGTGAAAAGTGAAATATGGAATATGTTGCTATCTTGATTTGTTAGCTTATGATGGTAGGTAAACCTTTGTGGATAAAGAGGTTAGAAATGTGACGGGAATGATGGCATGATAGAAATGTCATAATTGATAGGTTCTGTTGTCATGCAAACCATGTTGATATTCTATAATTGATTGTTATATCAATATTCAACAGTAGGGTTGAGAAATGTATTTTTTGATTATGCTATAATCATATACCTGATTAGGAGTCTATTCCTATTTACGAAATTCTAGAAGAGGACTCATTTTCTGACAACCTAAAGCCATATAGAAAAGATGACTTGTAGGTGTAGAAGCACAAACTCCTCTCACGCTAATATCCTTCAAATTATATACAAATTAGTGAACATTGTAAACATGTGAATATTTGAGATATATTGAAAGATAGGTTTTATAATTTGTTTATGATCACTTGATCATTACATCACTTTTGATTAAAACCATAGATTGGGAATAGCCTATTAGTTTGGGTTGTTTACTTGATTATTGAATGAAGCAAATAGATTGAGATTAACCTAAATGATCTGATTGATCATTTGATTGTTGATTATATCTTTGATTGAGTGATTTATTGATGAGATTTTACTCTTGAATGGAGTCATTTATTAATGAGATTACACTTTTGAATTGAAGACATTTATTGACAAGATCATACTTTGTGAAATGAATTCATTTAATGTAGTGACGTTATGATTACCAAGTGGTTATTTAGGTTATTCTTGGGGTTAGTTAATCCATGGGAAAGGGAGTAACCTAGTTGGTCACTTATTATGTGTGCATGTATGGTTAACATGGTTTTACCTAGGGTAAGAGAAATCCATGGGAAAGGGTGTAACTTAGTTATTTAGTTTGTCAAGTCTTGATTATTCCTAGGGTTAGGGTAATCCATGGTAAAGGGAATAACCTTGTTTGACAATTTATCATGTCATTACCTTAGAGTGAATGTATGTTATGCTTATGGTCAAAACCAAATAGAGCTAAAGAGTGGGTGGACATATGACTCACACTCAAAGTACTGAGTGTTGAATTCTTTGGCCAAAGTAGTATAAGTAGCCATTGTTTATACTGTTAGTTGATTGCAATACATAATTGCATTCTAGGCAGGGAAGTCATACATGTAGTTTGTAGCCAATATATGGTAGCTCTAAACATGTAGGACAAAACACTATGCTCAAGAAGGCCAAGATTATAGGGTTACCAAACCAATCCCTTCATCAAAGGGTAGGGCCATCTTACTAGTTAGGTAGATGTGTGGGGGACCGTAGTGAGTCCGTGGTTGGTGGAAAAGAGCTTGAGTGATTCTCTCCCTCATATAGTTGGCAATCGGTATTTGAGGATGTATGTGCAAGTATGGGGATAACTAGAATGTATGCACCAATGATGGGGACATCTAGAATGTAAGCACCAATGTTGGGGACATCTAAGATGTATGCTCAGGTAGGGACATCTGGACCATTTGTATCTCTATTACATTAGCTCATGGATGCCATGTATGTAAACATGTATCTTTATTCTTATTGAGAAATTGTAAATTGGAAAAATGTTATCATTACATGGGATTATGTAATAGACAATCATTACTTGGAAATTATGTAATGCATTTTATGAAAATGCAATGGAAATTTGAAATGGGATTAATTTCGAATATGCATCTATTATGATTAAAATGCAGTGGGAGTTTGGAATGGGTTTATTCCAAATGTGCATCTTATTATTGAATTGTAATTTTTTTTTATTGCTATTTTTGTTCACATTTAGGTTAAAACATGGTAAAATTCAATGGGTAGAACATTGGGTTTGTTACATGTGGTATCAAAGCTACCCTGTTCAACACTAGAACCTATGAGCTCATTACATAAGTAATACGTAAAACTTATTAGTAGATAATGGTTAAAAAGTTCTTATGCCAAGATGGCAAGGGGAAAAGAACAAGGGAAACAATAAAGAAGTTAAGTTTCTTGAAAACTTATCTAAATTTGAGACTAGGAAAGAATCGTGCGTGGAGTTGAAACTTCTAAACCAACAACTTATTAAGAAACACCCTTGGATTGTGGAAGTTATGAACAGGGTTTAGTAGGAGGGTTATGGAGGAATTATCGAAGAGTACCTCTGCCCTAAGAAATTGTTTAAAAGGACTCTGAGGGTGAGGAAAACAAAATTCCAAGTAATCCCCTCTTATAATAACAACCTGCAGTTGCAAAGAGTCAGATTATGAAAAGGAATACTATGAATCTATTACTATAGTCTATATCTATTCATAGAAAGACTATAAATCTATGAATATGGATTATGTCTATTCGTACGAATGCTTAAGTTGGAGAAAACTAATTACAAGCATAAATTGGAAACTTCAGTCGAAGTAGAAAGTCAACTTTTTTTGTGAATCAAAATCAACTAGAGAGGTATCTAGGAGGTAGGATAACCCTTGGAAGACTTGATTTGATATAAGGTTAAAATATTGAAATGATAATCAAAATCAAGAGTGAAGTTTGATATCTTAGAGTAAAGGTTAGAGACCATAATGGTTAGGAAAAGAATCAACCTATGGAGAATAAGAGTGAACAAGAACCCATCAACTAGAAGGGGCATGAGCAATTTGGAGCTCAAAATTGAAAATGGGGAAAGAAAGTGAAAAACCTTAGAGTATCTCAGGTTATGAGAAAATGAAATTACCAAGAATTGGGAAAAAACTACTTAGAAAGTTGATGGTAAGGTAAAAGCTTGAAAAGTAAATTAGAAAATTCAAACAAAGGGCATAGTTAGAGCATAATTTGGGTTGAAGTTCAAATTGAACTTACTAGTTTGTCTACAAAAGTAAACTTATGTTTAGTCCCCTAAATAATCATTTGAAGATGTTCCAATGGGAAATTGGATAAGGAAGGAATCTATGTTATAAAGTCAAAGGAATAGTGGTTAGAGACCTAAGTAGGTCATAAATGGAAACCACTCACAAAGGTAAAAACATAATTGACATGAGGATCCTCAGGCAAGCTCATTTAACACATCAGCAAATGAGGCTTTGTAGATATGAGATATTCTTCTACTATGGTTAAAAGGCTATTAGTATACATGGAAAAGAGAATTGGAATGAAATAATAGAGTATCTCTTAACTGGAAAAGTTGCTGATTATTCATTAGATCTCATTACTATGAATCCAACTGTTGATTCTAATTAGAAATTAGAGGGTGATGATGAATCCAATTTTGGGAACAAAAAGTATATCTAAGATATACCATGGAGGGTAAGAAAGGAAAGTAATAGTCAATCAACTATCAAAAGCCAACAAAAAGGTATGTTAAATCAAATCGAGTGATTTGGAGAAATGGGTGATTATTAAGAGTTCAACTTTAAAATGATCTAGTGTCTTGGAAACACTAAGGGGGAAAAATGGAGAGTAGATGTACTTAGATAAGTACCCTATTCAATGTTTAATGATGTATTTTCAATCTGGGAGAACTTATCAATGATGCTATAGAAAGGGATAGGCAATATGCTTTATCATGAAAGTCAAGGTTATCACCTATGGAATAGGAAAGGGAAGATTTATGTACTCATGATTTTGAGATATCGAGAAACGTTCATGCTTTGAACTTATTTACGCATTAATGGTTTGGACATCTTTTGGAAAATAATATCAAACCGGTATGATTTAACAAGAATTATTATTCAACCAATATAAAATGCTCATTGGAAGAGATGAATTAAACTGAAATTGAACTACGATTTTGGGAATAATTAAAGAGTGAAAGAAATCCAAGATATGGATGCCCTAAGATGAAGGATTTATATCTCTAAAATAATATCAAATCATTATATTTCAAGAATTAAAGGTGGAATAAGTCCATGAAAGAGGTTTTTGCTTAGTTAGGATGGACTATTATGAATTAGAGAGAGAACTTATGTACCAAATTCTAAGAGATTAAGGAATGAATTGAGATAAACTGATGTCATATTCAAGTGACATTGGAATGACAAAATTATTTAACTGATGTGGAACCACTATAATCTAGATGGAAATAGAGTAAGATGCTACAAGGTATGTAGCAATTTGTTGTCCAGTATGCTAGAGGATGAAGATGGGATGTCATCACCAGTAGGACATGTATACTCATGAAATTCCAGTGAGGAAGTGGTAGATCATTAAAATAGTTTTGATCTTTCTATGTTGATGGAATTGGCATAATGTTATGGTGAACAGATTCACCAAGGTAACCAATTTTTGATTGGAAAAATTGATTTATAGGATATTAGTCCTAAACAACAAATTGTGTAAAGCAGTTGCTTAAAGTTCTTGAGAAGGATATCTTTGATTGGGACACATAAGTAACATTAAGGTTTTGTGTAAACCATAATCACCTTGTAGAAAAAAAATCAATTGAATGTATGCTCAACTTATTAATTTGAGTCATCCGGTTAGGCAAAAAGGGATAAACCAAATCTTGGAAGATTTGTGGAATAATTTTATTGCAATAAACTTCTATCATTTAAATTTTATCTATTGAAACATTATTTAGAAGGAAGGGAAAAATTCCTATAAGCTGGGAAAAGCTAGGAAATAGGAATAGCCTTAGACCAGAAATGTTGTTATAAATGGAAGAATAGATCAAAATGATCAAGGAAACTTTGTTGATACAAAGTTTGAAACAAGAAGCAGTACTATTAGGCTCAAGATTGTCAGGTATCTAGTGGAAATGTTTTGCTTGAGATGGACAGTTGTCAAGGGAAGTACTATTATGCTTAAGGTAAATGTTTGTGTCAGTGATGGATGGTCTTGGCTTTTGAGTTATATGATGGTGTAAAAACTAGAGGGAAGGATGGGACCCATAGTGTAGTGTGTAATGCACCTACATTCCTTTTCCACTTGGGTTACACAAAGGATAAT
This sequence comes from Sequoia sempervirens, assembly GCA_007258455.2. Taxonomy (NCBI): domain Eukaryota; kingdom Viridiplantae; phylum Streptophyta; class Pinopsida; order Cupressales; family Cupressaceae; genus Sequoia; species Sequoia sempervirens. Next base: position 8,865 of record VDFB02254643.1, read on the forward strand.
TATGTGTTAGTCAATGAGAGCATGTTTCTCTAATGATTGTGATATAGGTGTCATATAGGATACAACCACTATTTTTCTTATAATGTATATATTAAGATGTTACTAATATAATTGTGATGTATAGTTCTTTGAAGAGAATGTATGCTTGAAGCACACAAGTTCTCCTTATGCGTTAACATAATCACTCAATGCAAGGTCCATGAAGGACAAGATTGCAAAGGTTTGTGCTATGAGGGAATATTATTTGGATATTTACTTATTTCATACTTGATGTGAAAATTGAAAGTAAAACCTTTATTTGACTTTATCTGTATGTTTTGGTACTTTAAATCATCGGGGAGGATGATTTAGAAGGGGGGAAGTATGCTACACCCCGTTTCTTAGTTACCATGTTACTTTTACCTTCATGAGTAAATATGAAGATAAATGTAAATCGTGACCTTAATATGTTTAATAGGTGAATGAAATATTTAAATATGCATTAAGATGTTATTGATTTTGAAGGATTGATTATAGACTAATGGAAAATGCGATGAATGGATATGTATTGCAATGTGAATACTTTAATGCTTTGATGATGCAAATGAATTTCATGTGAATGGCTAACTACCTTTGTGATGCACTAAGTTAAATGTAGGAAATGAATCAAGCCTCCAGAAGAGAGGGGGAGTATCACTCAGGAGAAGAACTTGGTTTGGTAACCCCAATGAGCCTAATTGAGCATACACAAAATCACTTCCTAGTTGGTCTAGTCAAGTCAAGATAGTCGAGAAATGGTAAGTAATATTCAATCTTAGTTTGGGAACATTTTGTGTAGGTTTGTGTTTTTTGTCTTTGAATGATCATGATTGGAATATGTGAGTAATTTTGTGTTATGAATGAGCTCTTCTCCATATGATCATATTTATATATTAATTAATGGATATATACATAAGATTGTATAAATGTATATATGTATGTGTTTATGATAATTCATACGTATGAGTATATACGTGCATGAGTAAACATAAGTAGATGTACGTACACATACTCATGTACAAATATATCGTGTGCGTGAAAATATCATTTGAAAAATATGACACATATATATTATGTATATATATATTATGTACATATATGGGTAAAAGCAAGAGAAGTTAGTACCGCGAAGGAAATTTAGGGCAACAAAAATTTAGCATAAGCGTGCTGGCGTTTTAAAAAATATACATACAGCGTTAAACTGGTGCGAACTGAAATCCAGAGCGTGTCTGGCCCGGCGAGGACGGGCGCGTGAATTCGCCAGCGTCTGGCGTTAACCGTCTGCTCTTATATGTTATCGCGTATCGCGTTCTAAAAGCAACAGCGTTCCTCGCGCTTATACTGCGTTCCGGCTTAACGTCTGCCAGTTATCGAAAAGTATTTATTTTTTTAAATAAACTGCTGGCTTTTCATTTTATCCACTATTTTTGCCGAATCAACAGAAGTCAAGCAAGAGCGCGTACGCATTTGGAGGCTGTTGCTCGCTCCTCCCGTCATCACACTTGACCTCTGAGACCTCCAGGTTAGTTGATTTCTGCCCTTTTTTGCTTTGTATCTTGTTTTTTTGTTTTTGAATTAGTATTTAAGTTTTTTTTGTTTAATGCGTTTTATTTCAATTTTTAATAGTTTTAAATTGCATTTAAAAAATAAATAACTTTAAATTGTAAATTGAAAACCATATTTTATCTAAACTTAGAAATCTAAACCCTAAAACGTAAAACTAAAAACCTCTTAGAGACCTCTCTCCCCTTAGGTTACATTTAGAATTAGTTTTTTCATTATAATTAGGGTTAATATTGGAATTAGGTTAATATAGGATAACCCAAACCCTAATCTTAACCCTAACACTAACCTTCACCATAACCCTAATCCCCACCATAACTCCAATTCTTATTGTTACCCTATTCATAACCCTTAATCTAATTTTAACCCAAACACTAACCCTAACCCTAACTCAATCTCTAATCATAAACCTAACCTTAACCATGTAATTTTATCTCTAACCTTAACCCTAACCATAATTTTAACCCTAGCTCTAACCTTAACCATAACCCTAACCCCAAAACTAACTCTAATTCTTACTCTTACACTAACCTGAACCCTATCCTCAACCCTAACTCATGTTTTAACCTTAACCCCAATCGTAACTCTAATTTTTACCCTTTTCCTAACCATAACCCTAAACCTATGCCCAAAAAATAACTCTAATTTTAACCCAAACCTAACCCTAATTCTAACTCTAACTCTAACCCTAACCCTAACCCCAATATTAAGCCTAACCCTCACCTTATCCCTAACCCTAATTATCTATAACCCTAACCCTAACTCCAATCTTAAGCCTAACCCTAAACTTATCCCTAACCCTATCCCCAACCCTAACTCTAATTTGTACACGAATTACAAACCATAGGTTCCAAGAGAGCAACTTAAAACTTATAAAAAATAGGTATTGTAGGAGTCACTTGGATAATAATTCAATGTATCTTAATTACTATCCCTATATGGAATTTGTCATGATTGATTTATGAATTTTCATCCATTAACTATATATGAAAATAAATGGGGTTCCCTCCTCTAATCTCTAGTGATAGGAAAATATGGTGTCCAATCTATTCAAGTAAAATTAATGGATAAACAAGAATACCACTCTCAATCTTAGGATTTAATTAAATAGCTATCTTTTAATTTCTTTCCTTTTTACAAGCTCCAAAATAAACCTACATGTACAAACCTTTTTATCAATGCCACTTTAAAATTACATTCTTTATTACACTAGTGGCCCCATAACTAGGGCACTCATAACATACTTAAATATTATAGTCATTTCCCTATTTTATTTTCGTAAGTCCAATGAGAAATAAGAAATATTTTAGGATATCATAAAATTTTATTGAAAAAAGGGTAAGGAGAAAAAGAGGAATTCTTCTAAAAGAATTTTCAAATTCTAAATCAAGGCTAAAGGAGTCAAATGGGCTAATTCTAGGAAGTTGGTTGAATATTTAATCATAAAAAATCCCAAAAGGAGGGAAAAATCAACAAAAAAAAATAGTAGAGCAACATGTGACACCCTTTTGAATTCCTAAAACCCCATGTTTTATAGGAAGATGAAGAAGAATTTGAAACCATTCCCCTCATCCCTTAGGAATAATCTATTAAGGAGAAACAATATAGATTAATAGAAAAATATTTGAATCAATGAAAATATATGAGAGAAGCCTTATCTTTTGAAAAATGTTTCAATATGGTAAGAAGTTCCATCTACAAGAAATGAGCAAGGAATATAGAAAGTGAAGAATAGGGAGATAAAAAGTAAGCTAAAAAACTTTATACACCTAAGTTTGATTGTAGTGACAAGATTTTTCTCACCTGCCCAGTTGGAGAAATTAGAGACTTACTTCACCCTCAACCCCATAACCCTAACCCTAACCCTAATTCTATCTCTAAGCTTAACCCAAACCCTAATCTTAACCCTAACACTAACCTTCACCATAACCCTAATCCCCACCATAACTCCAATTCTTATTGTTACCCTATCCATAACCCTTAATCTAATTTTAACCCAAACACTAACCCTAACCCTAACTCAATCTCTAATCATAACCCTAACCTTAACCATGTAATTTTATCTCTAACCTTAACCCTAACCATAATTTTAACCCTAGCTCTAACCATAACCATAACCCTAACCCCAAAACTAACTCTAGTTCTTACTCTTACCCTAACCTGAACCCTATTCTCAACCCTAACTCATGTTTTAACCTTAACCCCAATTGTAACTCTAATTTTTACCCTTTTCCTAACCATAACCCTAAATCTATGCCCAAAAAATAACTCTAATTTTAACCCAAACCTAACCCTAATTCTAACTCTAACTCTAACCCTAACCCTAACCCCAATATTAAGCCTAACCCTCACCTTATCCCTAACCCTAATTATCTATAACCCTAACCCTAACTCCAATCTTAAGCCTAACCCTAAACTTATCCCTAACCCTAACCCCAACCCTAACTCTAATTTGTACACGAATTACAAACCATAGGTTCCAAGAGAGCAACTTAAAACTTATAAAAAATAGGTATTGTAGGAGTCACTTGGATAATAATTCAACGTATCTTAATTACTATCCCTATATGGAATTTGTCATGATTGATTTATGAATTGTCTTCAATGATTTTCAATATTTTTCATCACTTGTTCTACTAACCTTCTGTTTTTATTCAACTCTCATTTATAGTTCTTAAGTGACTATCGGTTTCTATTCAACTCTCATTTATAATATGAATTTGTAATGCTATGATTTTTTAATGTTATAAATTGAATTTTAATGTTATAAATGAAATATATTTTGAATTTGTGCATGTTCAATGTGATTTTTAAATAACTTTGAAATTGTGTACATTATTTAATTAGTTTGTTGATATATATTTTTTAATTGTTTAACATGCAGTTGCCATATCATTTCTCGTCCATGGATCCACTTTTCACTTTAGAGGATTTCATGCCTAATCCAGAAATTCCTATAGATCCTGGTGCACACCCCACCCCACCACATGAGGATATGCCTCAGTCACCTCCACATTCTCCACCACCTGAACCCCCACCCCCTCCTCCATTTGACCAAAATCAACTCAGAGATAATATTCGAGCCAACTTAGTTGTGATTCAAGGGAACATAGATCTCATAAAAAATGAGACTAGAATCCCTCCTCATCTCGCACGGTTTGCATCTACGATGCAAACTATTGTCGATTCTGTTCGATCTATCGATGCAGACCTAGATAGGTTCCATCAATGGAGAGAAGAGATGAGACAATTCTATGCAGATGGGTTGTCATATAAAGAAATCAATAACCTAAAAATCACTAAACAAGCTATATGCCAATATTTTGTGAACCCCCAAACAAACGAACCAATACCACCCACAAAAAAAAGAATTTCAATTTTATGGTGTAGGCACCCGCAGATAGCTGCAAATTTTTGGGATAGATGGTGGATGGTGTTTGATACTCCACCACATGGCAACAGTGAGGTGCCCTTATATTTTTTGAGAAAGTTATGGGCTGAGTTTGAGTTGGGTAAAAAACCCAACTATTTTGATATGAGGTCATTTCAGGGAGCTGGGCGTGGCATGCCCCAACATAGACTAGGAGCACGTGTCGATCCTCAGCGACGTGCTCCAGTTGCGCCTCTTGTTCCTCCTCCTTCTCCTGGTATTCCCGCTGCATTTCAGCAGCAAACCATGTTATCTACACTAGGAGCATTGAGTTCACTTTCAGGACATCTCATTCAGCAGACTACACACGCGGCCACTGAAGTGGCCAATACAGAGCATGGAGGCTCGGGCTATAGGGATACTCATACATCCACTTCAGGTGAGGCACATGCATCTGGGGCGGGATCATACCTAAATTTACTATATTCTGAGGATCGTCCCACACAGGTATGTTCATCTTTTGAACTTAAATTTAATTCAAGTTTGAAATGTAAAAAATTCATGTAAATAATATAACATCAAACTATATATATAATATAATATTAATTCAATAATTTTGTGTTTGGTGTATAGACACATGATGACGTGATGCCCGAAACTCAATATCATCATCGTGTGTATATGTCGAGTGCTGTAGATTTGGGCTCACCTTTTCAACAGGTACTTGAACCAACATATATTAAATAATTTATTATATATATATAGTGCTGAATTTGTACACATGTGTGAATTGATATATTATATATATCTAGATCTTGAGGGAAGTCGCATATACTATTCTAGTGGTGATGAAGGCCACAAAGTTCTGATGGTGGCTCACGAGACATCATCGGTTTCGGTGTGTTAACAAAAGTTTGTTAAGTTTAAATTAAATACACATCATAGATCTGAAATTTAGTTTTATATACACGTATTATTGAATGATCTATATATGAACTATTGTACACACATCATATGTGTAAAGGGATTTGATAAGAGATAACCATAAGAAGACGCGCGCGAGACATCAGTGACATCTGACATGGAGCCTTGGCAGCGATCTCGGGTCATGGTGATCGCGAAAGGTCATATCATTCGAGGTTGTAAACTTTACTTTAAATCTCCTATACAAATTTTATGAACATTTTATATATATATATATTCAAGGTTTTCACATATTGTTTGCTTTATATGAATATGCAGGATATAGTGGATCAGGCATTTCCATCTTCTCAACAGACAGTTATGTTACCTGTTGAAGAAAATGTGCCAATTGATTCACATGACCATATGGTAATTTATGAATACTAGAAATCATTTTTAATATATTTAGTCGATATTTAATTAGTTTTTTTTATCTAAAAGTTTATATTTTCAATTTTAAATATGTTTAATTATATCAAAATTTCTAAATAAATTTAAATCTAATTTCGAGTTTCTTGAACTCTTTTACAGCATGATGTAGGTACATCTAGTCAACGTGGAACAAAGAGGAGACTTGATTTGACCGATCAGCCTGAGAGTTAGATAGTTTTATATTTTATGGACTACAAACCTCTAGTTTCATTTCAATATATGTATTGGACTTGACATATAAATTTTATGGACTATCTAGATCTCTAGTTTTATTTTGAACATGTTATTATCATATATGTGTGTTTATTTATATCAGTTGACTTTAATATGATGATTATATATGCAGTCAATTATGAGATCATGTTATGTTCATTTTCATAATTATATGCATTTATATACATATCTATATATTTATCTTTTATCAAATTGTCAAGTAATACATGCACTATATAATAATTCTTATCTAGAATCAAATTTCATATATATATAACTTATCAGATGGTTAGGTGACAAATTAAAACATTCCTTAAATAGTTTCTTAAATCATATTCATAATAAATTAAGGGCAAGTAATTCTAACTATTTTCCAATTACATAGCAAATATTTGAATCAATAAAAAAAAAACCATCTCCTTGTATGTATATTTAATGTATAATCTATACAATTGAATAATTATATAAAATGTGGTAAATAGAAGACACATGAAATATGTATAATCTATACAATTTTAATAAGATATTTAAAAAGTGACATCGAACAAACATATATAATGTACATCAAGAAGTTTAATGTACAACTATATAACATGATGAAACATATATGTGCATGTAGATACAATTAAAGCTTATCAACTTTTAGGTGAATACCAAAAAATTGATATTTACATAGTCTCCAGATAAAATAGTTTTTCAGTTCAACAATCACATTGTAGACCAACTTGATGAGAACTTGCAAAAATAATTAATGTAAGTAACTACAATTTTTACGAGTCATTTAAGTAAAAAATTCATGCAAGAAAAGAATTGCATATAGTAAATACCATACAAATTCAAATGATGTTAGCCATAGGATGGATTAAGGGGACCTAAGAGGTTGGATTAGGGGGATGAAAGAGGGTGGATTAAGGGGAGTTGATAAAATGAGTTAAAGTGATGTAAGAGGGTGGATTAGAGGGTGGATTAA
>VDFB02254644.1:0-41542 GCA_007258455.2 Sequoia sempervirens
ACAAGGATGATCATGACTCATACTAGGAGCATGCTTTCCCTAGTCTTTTTGCCATAATCAACCACATGCAAAAAAAGATAAGGACAAATCATGAAACATCGCTGCTTCTCTAAATCCTGTTTCCAAGACATCCTTGAGAAACTAGTAGCATGATTGTCAAAATACAAAAAGAAAGAGTCCTTACCATGATATGTCGTTGTTTTTCTAAATCCCAAAATCAGGACCTCGCTGAGGAACTAGTAGTCATGCGTGTCAATTGACATGATACGTCGCTGCTTCTCTAAATCCGACTTAGTGGGATCTCGCTGAAAAACTAATATCATGATAAAAACTAAAAACAAATGCCAAGTGTTTGCCAAGTGCGTCTGGATGCCGAGTGCATTGATGTGTCAATGTAAATTTAAATGATGCCAAGATGACAAATGCTGAAGGTTGCCATATTCAGGAAGGACACATCCTGAATAATGTTGATGTCTAAGAAGGACACATCCTAAAACACCAATGTCAGAGTTTTGTTCTTCGGCGACACATCTCGAAAGAACGCTATTATCGAGGAATGATCCCAAGTTTCAAAGGATCCCTAAAAATGTCAAATGATAGACGGGAATGCCTAGGAAGGACACATCCTAAGGCACCAATGTCAGAGTTTTGTTCTTCAGAAGGACACATCTGAAAGAACGTTGTTGTCGAGAGGAATGATCCTTAAGTGTCAGAAAGGATTCCTCGAAAATGTCAAATGATAGGGACAATGCCTAGGAAGGACACATCCTAAGGCACCAATGACAAAGGTTATTCTTCAGAAGGACCCATCTGAAAGGTAACCAAGAGTTGATAGTTTCACTGGTTGCGATAATTTGACTTGTTTTGACTAAGTTTGACTTATTTTGACTGAGTTTGACTTGTGTTGGTCATATGTCGATATTGCCATGATGATATGTGCCGATGAGATTGTCTTGTTGTGATAATGATTGTCATGATGAGTTTTGTTCTTTTGGGAAAGATTTGTGTTGTCTTGAAGACTTTTTGAAGTGTGTGTTAGTGTGATGCCATGAACCCTAATGGACTGACCTAGTGCGGCCTCGGGGGCTCATCGACAGATGGCCTTGCCTATGTCATGCACTCAGAGACCTCGTAGTTCGACACGACCAATGACATTGTTTTGATGAAAAAGATTGAGTCATGATTTATTTTAACACACCTAAAAGGACTGACCTAATGTCTCGGGGACTCAAATGTGAGTCTTGCCTACGTAGCAAATGCGCAGAGACAACGTAGTTCGAACAAATGATAAAGACTGATTGATATGACTGACTTTGACAAGAGATGACCATGTGCTCGTGCTCTTCGAGCAGTGTGATATTTTGTTTGTGGTTTTCTTCAGAACATTTTATGATTTTTAGGTCTTTCTTCAGGACATTTTATGATTTTTAGGTCTTTCTTCAAGACTTTTTACGATGTTTTTGTCTTTATTTAGGACTTTTTTGCCAATGTTTTTGGTCTTTTTTCAGGACTTTTTGTCAATGTTTTTGTCTTTTTTCAGGACTTTTTGCCAATGTTTTTGGTCTTTTTGTCGTTTTATGATTTTTTTGGATTTTGACATTTAAGAGGATCGTGACAAATGCAAATGACTGATGCCTACACATGAGAATTCAAGGACAAACATGATTGTGCCCCTAGTCAAGCTGAATACCAATTGACATGTGATGACAATGTTGTTTGACGTGGGAAGGACGCATCCCGAAACAACGTGAGGACGATGATGATAATGTGGCGAAAGTATCGAAGTCTACAGCCAGGCCAGGAACACAGTCAAGTAAAAATTTGGATAATGTGCTTGTATGAATTGTACTCGTTGCATTTGGAATGACTTGGTTAGGGCTAGATGGGATGATGATTATCCTTAGACCGTTTGACAAGGGAAAGCCAAGATAGGTGATAGGCATGAAAGGATAGGGGGTGGCCTTGGTAAAGGACGGGAGACATGAGACTAAGGGAATTGTCATATGATTTTCAAGGACTATGTCATATAAGGACAATAAGACTATGATGGTCGATGACATGATGTTTTGTGAATAATGTATGACCAAAGGATAGGCATGTCAAAAGTTTTCCCAAAGCATGATTTATGTGTGTCAGTTTTATGTCAAGACTGAGGTAAGTGGGAAAAATATGTGGAAATGATAGGGTTTAGATGGACGTCAATGTCATGAGGAAGGCATGGGAAATGAGACGACTTGCCCCCAAGTGTAAGATTCCACATACACAATTTATTTTACACATGACGCCTGTTTGCCAGGTTTTCATCATGGTACTTATCCAGGGCGCCTGTTTGCCAGGTTTTCACCATTGGATGAATTTTTTCTCTTTACTTTTTTCTTGACTTTTTGATTTTTTTGGTGTCACCAAGACGCCTGATTGCCAGGTTTTCATCAGGGTGACAATTTTTTGATTTTTTTTAAAAAAAAATTTGTATTTCTGATTTTGTGGATAGCCTGGATGCTTTAGATAACCACTGACTGTTCTGAATCCATTGACAGTGCCGATGTAGAGACTGGTGCCATGATATGCCAATAATGTCCTGTCTGAAGTAGTTGTCTTGTCAGGATCGTAGCACTTGTATACAACTGATCGATGTCATTGTGATCCTTTATGATACTAGAGTTGGCCTTATCAAAATACGCAGATCGCAATAGAGTGCCATGAGAGTCCTTGTGGTAAAGAGTTGCTGCCATGATGTGACGGATTTGTGACGTGGGATTTTTGGACTTTAAACGAGATGTAGGGTTATGACGAATGATGGTAGATGTGGAAAATTTGTTTGGACATTTGGACGAATCACTTTTTATTTTCCAAACTTGGGATGTTGGATGATGGATTTTGGAGGGATGGTGTTTGGAACCAACAGTTTTGTATGCCTTGATTGATGACCATTTTGAAGGAGGTGGACATGTGTTATATGTGGGAGTCCTCTTGTATTGTGGCTCCACATTGTGATTGACTTTTTTATTTGACTTGGTGTCTTTGTTTGATCCATCTTTCTTTGGGATCCATTTTAATTTTATTTGTCCACTTGTCCTTTTGTTTGATTCAATGGCCTTTGACATTTGATTGGCGATCTTTGACTTGTAAGACTTTTGTTTTGCTGCTGGTTCCAAAGGAGGCGTTGATTCGATAGAATGATGGCTGGCGGTGTGGTGAGGGGGTGGCTGGCAGCAAATCTTATGACATGGCTTCATGGACTCCATTTGACGCTTGTATTTGGATAAGGCTTGCCCCCGATCGAGAAGGTACCACTGACATCGTTTGATTTGCTATCTGAGGAATAGCCAAGACCTTGATGTCTGTAATTTGCCCGAAGTTGTATTGGTTCTAGAATGCCTTGCTCGTGTATGCCTAGTCCTTTGCCTTGATATTGCATGCTTTGAAAGATTCTGTTTGCGATGGGGTATTTATTGTTTTGAAAGCAAGATGCTAACCCATCATGATGTATGTGGGTCCACCATCACTTGGAATATTTTCATCTACAAGAAAGCCTGCTCTGACAAAGATAGATGACCCTAGCTGATAAAGTGTCTTAGCTTCATTGTCATAAGTGTTAACATATTCCTAACCCTACACTGGCCCCAATCTCAGGACATGTCGCCCGCATCTATTCTGTTGGTACTTCCAAGTCAATGTCAAAGCCATCATGATGGTCAGTGTTATAGATTCCTATAAATTTAGCTATAGCTTGATCATTTTCAAATATGTCCATATTGGAATACTCTTGTGCTTGAGGAATATCGTCTATGTGTGTAATGGAGGCAAGTGTCTCATTTTGGAAACTATCAATAGTCGAAGCCTGTATAGGATTGGAAAGTGTTTGATCATGAATGGCGTAAAGGTCAAGGAGTGGATCGTTTTGGACTTCTTGGTCAACAATAGGGTCTTGGTCAAAGATGGGGTTGTCATGGATTTGGACTTCTTGGTCAATGGTAGGGTCTTGTTCAAAGATGGGGTTGTCATGGATAGGTGTGTTTTGGATGTCATGATTGTCTTGAAGGACTCCCTGAATGGAGTTTAAGATAGGGTCATGGGATGGACTACCTTATTCTTGACATGAGGGTGACATTATAAGGTTATGCTTTGGGCTTTCATTTTGACATGTATCCTCAAGTTTAGACAATGGGATTTGACTTTGAGCAATGACAAAATTTTCATGACTAGATGTGGCTTGTGAGGGGATGACTTGAAAAGGATTAATGACCAAAGGATTAGGATAGGACGTGGGAACTTGGACTGAACTAGTATATGAAGGACTAGGATAGAATATGGGGACTTGGACTGGAGTAGCATGTGAGGGACAAAGATAGGACATGGAGTCTTGGACTGGATATGTCATGGAGTCTTGGACTGGATTAACTATTGAAGGACAAGGATATGACATAGAGACTTAGACTGGATTGGTGTAAGGTTGATTGAAAGAGGACATAGAGACTTGGACCGGATCGGTATGGTATGATGTGAGGACTTGACATGAGTTGGCATATGATTGATAAGGGATACAGACTTGGATGGAATTAATAGGTGAAGGATTAGAATATGACATGGAGGTTTGGAATGGACTATTGGACAGTTGGCTTCCCTTTTCAAGGTTCGGATAAGGGTGATAAGTGGACGTTTGTTGTGAATTAATGGTAGGATTTATGTCGAGTGAATTTTGGTAGTGAGGGTAGATGGACGGAGGACTAGGACTGATGGGTTGTTGGTATGAAGGACCTTGATTTTCGGCTTGGATAAATTGTCTCCTAAAGTCTGAGGCTTCTTGGTATTGACCTCTACAGAGTAATTCGTATTCAATTTTACTAGCAAGCCTATCCATATCTTGGCGAAGGGAAGACAAGGTGATGGATGTCATGATGTTGTTAAATGCAGAGTGATAATGATGTTTTTCTAAGGGAAATGACTAATGCAAGGTGATAAAATTGGTCAAGAAAGGATGCCAAATGCTAAGGTGACAATGAAGATGTTGACTAAGGAAAATGACCAATGCCAAGTCTAGATACCAAATGGGGACTATGATGGACAATACCAAGTCTAAGTTCAAAATGAGGACTGAGATTGTGTTTTGATGTCTTGTTGAAAAGTCTGAGTTGTCCAAGGTCGATTGTTTGTGTCCAGATTTGTGAATATTGTGTATATTGTTTGAGTAATCTAGAAAACACTTGACAAGCACGATGTTTTGGTGTAAGCAAGCACACATGAGACAAGTACAATCCTAAAAGGCCAATAGGCCAAGGGTTTGTATACTTGGTATAGCCCACCTTTATACCCTAGATTGGTGATAAACACCTTTCCTTCTTGAGAGCGGATAGCTTAGAATTTTGGTGGCATTGGCTCCCCTCCACGACTCATTAACGTCATTTGAGCACACCAAATTCAGATTCTTTGGGTAGTGACATACCAAGAATTGCTATCTCTACTCAAGGGGATCAGTAGTGAGTGTCTTCGGGCATGATACTGTACCCTGCACTATACCAAGCAACAGCCAATAAAACGGTTGGACACTAAGACAAGAGGTTTTTAATTTGGGCATTCTGTTCATGGGGCATGATCCATGCGGCGAGAGTCCCCTTTCGGATCCATCTCGTCGGAACCACGCTTGTGATTCTTGGGCTTTCCCCAAGAACCCACTTTTATATACCGGCTGGAAGTCCCTCGGTGTCAGGGTGCTACCGGTCTGAGTCGTTCTGGGGTGAGTACTTTTTCCCACCAGAATAGGCCCAATTTCTAGAGTCAGTAACCGTTTCTCTTACACCCAAGATCACACGAATGCGCAAGGGGAGAGGATACTCCGATATACCAAATCGTGAAGGGTAATATAACAAAAAAGAATGGGTCTAGTTTTTTGATCACGAGGTTTTCACCAAGTGAGAGCATACTCACCTACCATCCCACAATCACAATCAAGCATAAAAGACATGATTTCGTTTTAAATGCACCAAACTCAAATGTTTGCTACTCTAAGAAAAACAAGCACAAAGTTTTGTTATTCCTTCTTTGACATGCGAATCTGCAAACAATGAATATTAGTAGTCTGTTATGCAATGGTCTTCGACAAACGAATGAGGATTGCCACACGCTACAAGAAAAGATTAGTAACACAAGAAAAATCTAATCTAGTTAACATGCAGGAATAAAAAACACAGAAAAAACAGAAAACTAGAAAACCAGTAACCAGAAAAACCCAAAAATCTAAAAATCGTAACCTCAAACTCAAAAAAAAATTTACCGCATTAAATGCGCTATGGCAGATCAGATCGTGTCGCTCGTCTTCGAATGCTGCTCGAATATCAAAGGCCGTGATAAAACCGTAAACCGTGAAAACCGTAAACTGGAAAATCGAACCTCAAAACCGAAAGAAAAATTTTACTGCATCGTGACAAGGGCGCTAAGATGGAAAATGCGTCGTTCGGGTCTTCGAATGCGGCTCGGAATATCAAATGCGTCGCATAAAACCAGAAACAGAAAAACCCGAATGCAAAAAAAATAAAATAAAATAAAATAAAATGTTACCAGACAATTGCGGTGCGATTTGGCGATTGCAGTGCGATTTGGCTATTGCGGTTCGATTTGGCGATTGCGGCACTTGAGCCTGCAATTGCGGCTCGATTTGGCGATTGCGGCTCGATTTTTGGCGATTGCAGTTCAATTTGGCGATTGCGGTGCAGTTTGGCAATTGCGGCTCAATTTGGCAATTATGGCTCAATTTGGCGATTGCAGCGCTTGAGCCTGCGATTGCGGCGCTCTGTACCTGTTCCTGCAAAATTGACAGAAAATACACGCAACCGTACGGAAAAATGACAGAAAACAAAGAGTCGGGTTCACCAATGTAACTGAGGGTAATTTCTGGATGTTAGATGAGATCAATTAAATTGAAAGCAAAAGACAAAAACCCAAAGTAGCTACAAAACACAATGGAAATATATGAAAGAACGATTATACCTGATCGCCGAAGTCTCCATGATTCATTTTCGTAGCACCTTCTTACTTGCTGGATATTGTTGCCCTCAGATTCCTTGTTCGAGCAATCTGGAAATGCCTAAGTCCTACAACAAGCCTTGAAGGATTTGCATAAAGTCTAGATGCCTATATCTAAAAGCCAATGCCTATGCCAATATTAATCAAATGCCTGTGAGAATGAATAAGTAAATAAATGCCTATATTAATTACGTAAAATATCTCTCCTCAAAAATGAGAAGAAGATGGCATTTTATAGAAAAGGCCATTTCGAACGGACGGACGAGATAAATCAATGACAAGAACCTAAAATGAATGATCCAGATTAAACCTAAGAATCCCTAATTAGGGTTAGGGAAAAATCTTTAATCGAATGGTCAAAATAAAATCGGATCGACGGTGGAGAATAAATGAGGAAATTAATTAGAAAATAAAGATTTTTGAAAAATCAAGAAGATAAGACTGCCTGATTTGCAAGATTCGAAAAATCAAAGAGATAAGATGTGAACTGAAGATGAGATTTGAAAAATCAAGAATCTGCCCGATTGCTTGATTTTTGGAAGATTAATTACTAATTTGAATTAAAATAATTCAAATTATGGATTTTGAGAGATAATAAATAATCTTTTTCAGATTATTTACCAAAAAGGACTGACAGTTAAGATTGACATGACATTTTAAATAATTTAATTTATTTAAAATGAGAAGAATGTTAATTGGCAATTAAATAATTAAATTTAATGATTTAATTTAGAAGATGAGATTAATTAATTAAATAAATTAATCAATTTATTTAATTAAGACAGTTAGTGACGTATTAAATAAATAAATGTAATTCATTTATTTAATAATCGCATACCTTCAAATGAACTAAATAAATTAAGAACATATTTAATTAAAAGAAAAAAGACTTGCATTAATAACGATTCAATAAATAAATAAAAATTTATTTATTTAATAATCATGAAGAATAATGATGAATTAATTAAATAATTATGAATTATTTAATCAATAGTCGAATGTGGACCAAGGACATAATTAAATGTCATAATTATGCTAGGACGAAAGTGGTAAAAATGAAGCTTGCAGGCCTAGGTCATTTTTAGGTGTCTACACTGTCAAAATCGCTAGTGCCACTCAAACGATATGAAATCATCACAAATCTTGTTTCACTAGATCACTAGATTAATGACATCATCATCTACGATTCTACAGCACATCGTGCAATTTTCAATATAAAGCTATCCAATCAATCGCTTCGGATGTTCATATGGCATTAATCTGTGTCACCGCCTATAGTACTGCAACCACACTTTCTTCAAAAATATTGAGAATTGAATAAATGAAAGGTAGAGTACTTCGAGGCATTGAAAAGAGAATTAAATGGCTTGTTTTACCTTAATCATTATCAATGTCCACTAATAAGTCACAATAAATTTCGCTCACTTATGATTAGAACTATATGTTGATAATTACTATTAGTTTTAAAAGCCACATTTTTATATTGATCAAAGCAAAAAGGATTTACAAGAATGGAGCCACGAAAAGTATTTTAATTTAAGTAGCTAAAGATTGCAGTACATAGTACATAGCCAACCTGGCCAAAAAGCCACTAACCGTGACAAAAAATAAGTCACAAAATACATATTACAAGAACTGTCACGATGTACAATAAAATATAGATACATGACATGACACACAATTCATTACTAAAAAATTTTGTAACATTAACTGAGGCCATCAACCTGGTTTTTTAGTAGAAGGTGAATCAAATTAAACAAAGTAACAGCAGAGAAGAAAAGCGAATCACCCAAAACCTTCCTCCAAAACTCCAGACTCTTTAATGATTCATTTTTCGTATCACATAGCAGACCCCATCTCATATTAACCAGGGCAAGAGCCTGCGTTGTAGAAGCATGCAATTCCACTCTTCGGAAGATTCCACCAACAGGCGCTAACCCACTTTCAAAATTGTAGTGCTCCAATGCCAACTCCAACGAAGAAATAGAGTAAATGAAATGCTGCAAATAATGTATTGCCAGTGTCTTCACCAAATCTTTATCGAGCAAAATGTCCATGCAATTGGACAAGAAAGTCAAAGCTACCTCAGAATATAGAGCACGGGAGTTGTTTTGAAGCCATTCCCTACCCACAATCATTTTTATAGCATCCTCAACCTGCACACAAGGAATTGTAAAAGCCATACCCAACTTTCGTCTATCATATGCATCGTCCCTTCTTTTCTCCCAAAAACATTTGGGTAGCATGACACACCATGAAGACTCCATAATATCATAGTTAAATTGAGAATAGAGAAGAAATAAATCAAAGCCAAATATATTATAAATGATATGAAGAACATCAAGTTGGTGAAGTATATATAGAAGTTAGAATGAAGACAATGACATCAAATACTCACACTTAACATTTAATTCACCACTAAGCCACTTGATCATTGATGTGACAATTAACATTTAATTCACCACTTGAATCCTTGATCATTGATGTGACAATATTATTTCAAAAAAATTGTGACAATATTATTCCAAGTTACCCGCGAGAAAATCCACGTTTCGACCTCCCTGCTTCCCTGTTGGGTTTAACCTGTGTGCAACTTTGAACAACGGGGAGGCGGGGAGCAGCCCAAATTAAATCTGGCGCTTCACATCTATGTGCTCTTTACCTTAAGACCATTCACTTGTGCATAACCCTCAAACCAGATGGACGGCCCAAATTAAGATGTCTTGCTTACCTTTAAAACATGTGCTTAAAAGGCTCCTTTAGTAGCGCAGGCTTTAACACTAGTTCCTTAATATTTCCTTAATATTTCACACCTTGTTATAGTTCCTTTGACGGTTCTGATCATTCCACGTGGCACTTCCCTACCTCCTCATTGAGGGACGGGAAATGTAGGTGGGTCCCCCACGGGCTGGCGGGGAGTGGTCAAGGTTGACCCACGTCACCCTATCTTGACCATTCATTTCTCAAACCCATCATTCGCCTAGGTCAAGGGGCCGGTCACCATGATGACTCCAAAGGCTTAAGTCATAGCTTAAGCAATCTTCAACTATCGGTAGCCAATCAACGATAAAATATTATTTTGGTTGTCATGACTTTAAGTGATTTAATAAGTAATAAAATGTCAACCATTGATTTCTGGAAATCTAACAGTTCTATTGTGATTCTGGAGGTTTCATTTCACAAGTCTAGTGCTTCAGAGATTTGCTTCTGGAACGCAACTACAGTCGTCCATCGAAAATTCATCGAACAGTCGTGGGTTATATTATTTTGCACTAACATCTGGCTTCAGACATAATAAATATGTTGACACTTGTCCCCATTCTGGACACTTTATGAAGGAATTTGAATGTGCAGAAAATTTGTCCCGAAATTTGGTATTTTTGCCAACCACACTATGATTTTTTATTGGCATACTAGTTTATTTCACCACTGAATTTTTTTTATTAGTTTGAGATTATGTTTAATTCGCCAAAAAAAAATTATTCATTTGAAAATAGGTTTAATTCGGCAATGAAAATATATTTTTTGGTTTGAAGAAAAGTTTTAATCGCCAACAAAAATATTTTTTCTGTTTTGAAAACAGGTTTATTCGCCAATGGAAATATTTTATTGGTTTGAAAAAAGGTTTTAATCGCCAATGAAAATATTTTATTGGATTAGAAAAATTGCAATTCGCCAAGATTTTCCACAAACTTCTAGTGTTTAGAAAAGATTCACCAATTGACATTTTTTTTCTCAAAAAACGAAAAAAAATTCCAATAAAATTAATATTTTTATCAGGAAGTATACAAGATTCATCAGGGTTTTACACCTTCGTCGAGAGGGGGTTCTTAAAGTTATCCCTGACAAGATCACAAAGTGTCTTCAGCACTTGTAGCAACCACTCAAATTTGGATTAGTTCAAAAAACCCAACAACCCACAATTGAAACCAAAGATGATCAGGCTCTGATATCACTTGTAAGGAAGATAAGGTAGTGGAACAACTTCCTACACTAATCTTGAGAGGAGAATAATGCAAAACTATACAGATTTTTATAACAATTACAGAAACTTAAACATAAATATCATGCATACCACAACACAATGATTTACATGGGGAAAACTCTTTCGAGAGAAAAATCCCAAGTTCCAAAAGCCGCCCAATATATTATTCAAAAATCACAAAAATTACAATATACTTGCAGAGCAAGCTTCTTACAGGAGTCACCACCAAAAATCCAGAGACAACACGGCCGCTATTAGACTCTCAACATACACTACCGTTAGTGGTCGTAGTACAACGCCCTCATAAAATAGGGTTACCTTCTAGGGCAATATAAGCCAAGAAAATATCTACCATCATATCTAAAACCTAATAATGAACAGTCCATATTTACAATATATCTTTAATTTAATGTATGTCGACCATTTATGAGTTTTTGTTAACAAAAATTGTTAACATTAACACACATCCCACTCTTCCCCTCCACCTCATGCTCCCATTGTATATTACACCTATCGGTGTAACTAGGAAATATATATTCTATCAACAATAAACTTTATATAATTGCAAAGTTGAAACACATTTTCCCAACACTAATGTGATCCCAAACCTAAGGTTGTCACTCCCCCTTCTCTCCCCATTGCCTCTCTCCTCTACATCAAAGGCCTCTTTAATAAAATCTCCAAGATTCTCCTTAAAAAGGGCATGTGTTGTACCTTTAAACCTATTTAGACCCTAAGAAATTGCATTCCCTCTCCCAAAGACTCAAGAGATCTCAATGTAGGTTTATACAAAGTGACCTATTCTTGCAACACCCCCTACATTAGTGAGATGGGTTGCTCGATTTGCATTGAAATCAAAGAGCATCATGCTACATAATTCATGAGCAAGTCTCAAAATCAACCCTTCCCAAGCATTATGTCTTAACCAAGCATCACATCCCCTTAGAAAACACCCAAATTTTGTCAAAAAAGGCAATTTCTTCAAGAGGAAACTCTTAGAGGCTATAGAAATCTCTAATCATGCTTCCAACCTCAATCGTGATTGTGGTTGGACTCTAAGTTTATCTTGACAACCCTTGTTATCCCACCTTCAAAACCAATCCCCTCCTCCATCCTAATCATCTTGCTCATACCATTCATTAGCCCAAAAACCCCTCCCTCTTTTAGACCTTCCCCCTTCCCTTTTCTCTATCTTCTTTTCCTTTTTCCTTTTCCTTTTTCCTTTTCCTTTGTGGCCTTCCTCTCCTTTTCCTTTTCAACCTTCTTGAGCTTAGAGTGTCGTCATTCTTCTTTCTATAAGGTTTGTTTAATTTTTTCCTTCTCCCCCTCAATTTGTTTTGTGCCTTCTATTTTTTCCCCTCTTCCTTTCCTAGTCCTCTGGCCCTCCTTTTGGATTTAACTTGCAACTCTCCTTTACCTTGTTGCCTTCTAGCCCCCTCTTGGTTTTCTTTTTTCTTTTGTTCTCTCATTTTTCAAATCGAGTGTCCCACAATAATAACTCACTTTAAGCATATCTTGATTTTTTGCTTAAAATCACATTATTTTAGTAAATTTAATGATTTAAGCTTTGAGGGGTTACATCTAAAGGGTTTTAATTGAAGGTTAGATTAAACCCCCTTGGATAGAACCCTTCTAGTCTATTATCCTTTTTTAGAGATAAAATAAAATCATTTAGAAATTATATTTTGTAAGTATATAACCTTTATTATAGGCTTTCCAAAAAACATAATTTTGAATATTTTTTAATTTTATTATTATATTCATTTTTTATTTCTTATGAATGTAAGTTTTTCATCGAACATCAAGGTGTGTTTCACACATATGAAAAAAATAGAAAAATAAAAGAAAAAAAATCTAAAAATATGTGCCTTAGATATTGATATTATTGTTTCAACCAAAAAAAATGATACATACGAAACAAGTTATGCATTACGACATACATCTATGTTCAAATTATAATTACTCTAATTTCAAAAATTAATTAAAAAATTATGAAAAAAATAAACATGCACTTGATATTGATGTTGCAAATATATATTTTAAAATTATAAATACATTATTTCTATAAAAAAAAAAGTTGTGTTATGACATAAACGTCACTTTTTAAAAAATAGTGTTTATTATAAAAAATAAATTAATTTCTTAATTTAAAAAATAAAATAAAATATTTAGAATCTACACATATATCCTCACAAATTACTCATCATCTCCAAATTAATAATGATTGAGTTGCTATAGATTTTATAAAATAAAAATTTAATCAAAAATATTGATTTCAATGTCTTTTGACTAAAAAGTGGGATAGTATTGTGGAGTGGGCCAATCCTCAAGCTTTACCTTCTAGTCCTTTTATTTTTGGTTTACCTATAGATTTGTTTCTAGATTTATTTTTGTTCTTTTTCCATTTTAAATTTTTTTAGTTGTTTATTTATAATTGCATGTGGTGATGTTTTTAGTTCTTCCTTCTTAGGTTCTTGTGTTGGTTTTTTTTGGCATGCCCTTGTATTATTTGTTTAATTTCTTATTTATTCTTTCACTTTTGAATTTCTTTGCAGATTTATTTTATGGTTTTTATTTTTGTTCATTGTTAGGCTTTTCGTGCTTATTTAGTTTGTTGGTGTCTTTTTTTTTTAATTATTTCTACTTTCTACCTTTTACTTTTTAATAATTTATATAATCTAGTTTATTGTATTTATTCTTTTTGGTTATTCTCGTGTTGCTATTTTTTCTTTTTTCTTCCTTGGTGGCCTCGTCCTCCCCTAAGGTCCCTCGAATCATGTGCCACCTCTTCCTTTCATCTATTTAGTCAGCCTGGTCTGCTATTCTTTTCATTTCTCTTTTCTAGCTAGCTCATCCTGATGATGGATCATGGAGTATGATCCAAAACATCGATGAAAAAATTGTTTACACAATCAAATCCAGAAACTAACAAGTTAATTTAACTCCTTAATAACTAAAAAGTGAGGGGACCATAGAATCTCCTAAAACTAAGGAAAATATTAAATAAAATGCACAAAGAATAAAGAATTATAATACACTGTAGTAAGTGAATCTAACATATAAAATCATGTCTTATGACGTTCTAAAAGATACCAAATTGCAGTTCTTGAATTCGAAAATTGAACCTGATCTTTCCAGATATTCATTCAGATTACCTGTGTTTACTGCAAAGCAAGCATTCCATGTGACACTACACTCTGGGTGTACTGCTTCCTACTAAAAACATTTAACAATATAAACAAAGCTGTTTACAGATTTCCAGACCAAAAACTTCTAATGTGGAATATGCAAGCCACCAAAAAACACTTAGCATAATTGCTTTTTACAGGCCAGATTTCTACAGGATTTGCCGGTTGCTATTCTGATAGCAAAACTTAAGTGGAATGAGACGTCACATTAATGACTTTTACAGCACCCTTGTCAGAGCCCAAACCTCTGCTTTTGTCAATACTGAAGAAACCCCATAAACCATATATTATCTTCACCAAAAACGTGAGTATAAATCGACAAATTAAGAACATTGGACTATCCTTCTCAATCAATAATGCAATAATATCATGATCTTATTGACAGAAAAAAGTCTACTTATTATCTCACCTCTGGTAACTAAGAGCTGACATTCTATACAGGCTTGCAAAAACAAGGAGATGAAGACCTATGGAGTAGAAAAAAATGAAAGTTCTGCCATACCTGGGTCAATAACCATGCCAACACCATTCTGATGTCAGTATATCAGGAAAAAATAAATCTTCTTAACAATTTAATGAATTAGCCAATATATGAAGTATCGTTCGTCAACTGAAGTTAAATTGGAGATTCACATTTATTTATCAGGACCTACGTAGAATATTGCTTATAAAATATAATTTAAAACAGCTGTTAACCAATAAGTTTAATGGCTTACTTGTTGCCAAGAAGGAATCGTCCACTAGTAAGAGTAATTTTGTCTCTTATTCCAAGTTCCTTATATCTACGCTCCTTTTCCTGTTATAACCCAACTCTAAAATTTAACAGTAATGCAAATACAAAAAGTTTCTCCCAGAAAAAAAGGTCAATCGATATAGTATTCTAGTCAAAAAAATCTGTATCTTGTACCATAATTTTAAAATAATGAAAATTAAAAACGATTTCCATTGACAGGTTATATAATGAGAAGCTGTACTTCTTAATTTAGTCAAATGATATTCCTAATGTAAACATAAATATAGTTTAAGAGACGTTTCTGAATCTTAGGGAGTACAAAGCATTTGGAATCATTTCAAAGATTATTGTGTGTTTTGTGCAGTGTAACCAATCTCAATGATTGAAGAAGTCAACTTGAAACAAATAAGCTATTGATCTCAATGAAGGTAGGATAAATTACTTCATGATGTTGCCAAGGCTTTGAGAAACATATCATGTTGAATCATCCAACTGTCATGGCCAACAACTGTAAACTGCCAGGCCTCTTGCATTTCAATTATGCATAGTTGCCGGGAGACGCGTCTCCTGCCCCCTGAGACGTGTCTCGGAGACTGGTACGCATCTCTGGTACCGGAGACGTCCCCGGAAACGCCTCCAGCAGCATGGAAACTTGACATGCTGTCTCCCAAGTCTCCTGACGTCTCCTGGCGGATATTTTGGCATCTCCCGTGAAATTTGAAAGCATAAAAAAATTATAAAATGAAAAAGTTTATAATGTCATGATATTTTCTATAAATTATTAATTTATTAATTTTTATTTATATTAAAAAAAGATGGTGTCTCCAAGTACCCCCGTCTCCTATTTTCAAAAAAGAGCCGTACCGGTACCGGTACCAGTCTCCCGTACCAGTACCAGTACCAGTCTCCTGGCAACTATGCAATTATGTGCTTTGGAAAGATAACAAGTGTCACATGTAGTCTATCAGCAGAGTTTGGAAATTCCTTTTTTGCATGGATCCTGCAATTTACTTGGGAGAATTGATGATTGAAAAATATGATCCATGCAATCTTGAAACTCAAATAAGCACTGTAATGCTTGCCAGGGGTCTAAAAAGTGTGCTTATATTTATTCTTGACCAAATAAGCCATAGTGGCACAAGCAGGAGTAGAGTATGTATCCCATATAACTTACTGGAGTGTAAAATCTAGTGTATATCATTTTGCAAAACCTGAAAGTGGAGACATACTTCATCTCTCCTGTAAAATAATAGATTTCAAATAATGTGCCCAAATGACAATTAGCTCCCTCTAATCTATTTACTACAATTGAGCATCCACTGCCCAACCAAGTTTGTTTCATATTCTGTCCATCTTGGACACAACTCTATCAAGCATGACTTTTTCATTTTGCTATCCCCTGAGAGCAAACATAATTAGTCAGAAGAAATTTCTTCCTTGTAAAAGAGGAAAAAGATATAGCCATTGAATACCACTTCAATTGCATCCCTGGCAACTTCCTGGCACAGTGCAGTCCATGTATCTATCAATTTCAGGTTATACTGCATCTACAAATAGCCTGCATGCATATTTGGCCCTTCACCTCTAATCATAGCCCTTCGTAGTGGGTTATTAATTAGAATTGAGGACTACAACCAGAGAGATGTTGGATACAGGTAAATTTCATTGGCTTTAACATTAAACTTACTAAATTGTCTCTTTTATGCAAGTGACATTTATAGGTCTTACGCATGTGCCTGTTAGTTTTCTATACCTGTTAATTGGCAGTTGTTTCTCCTTCAGCAGGGCACAGTCACCAAATTCAGCGCAGCACTCAGCATTTTAGCTTTGCTTATTTTTGGCTCGGCCCAGTTCTCTTCTGATCTTTTTTAGCATACTATGCTTTTCTAATTTTTAATTTGGGTTCTTTTTTTGTCAATTAGCTATAGTTCTTATTTTTTAGCAAGGCATTTATCTGCTTTAGTTTTTATAGAATTAGGTTAGGATTTATCATCTCCTAGCCTAGGTGCTCCACTAAGATGGCTATTCATCATTATAAACCTAGAGTTCTCTTGTTTTATAAAAGAGACCTAGGACACACCACTGAAAAAAGAGCATATTTGAGTTTCGAGCTAGTGCAATGTAATTCTTCCTTCAGATTTAATAGAAGATAGATGCAGCATTAAGAGTTAGAATCTATGAATATTTGCTCTTCATATTTTCAGCAGTATGCATTCATAAATTAGCATACTCAAATCTGTTGTTTTGATTGGATTTTTTCATTTTAAGCTACTTTGTAGTTAGGGTTAACTTTCTTAGTGCGGAATCTGCTTACCATAGTCCAAAATTTTGAAATGGTATCAAAGCACATTATCTGAAATCTTCCAGATCTATGTATGGAATGGTGCTGCTAACTGTGAGAGGGAGTTGTTAGAGGATTTCAGCTAACTCATTTAGGTTTAGCATGTTTTAGGAGATATCAAGTATGTTTAGTCTTGGTCTCAAAGAGTGTGGCCATCTAGATGGTGCATCCAACTTGATACTTTGGAAATGCAGACTGCAGATACTACTGAAGGCGGTTGATCTTTGGAGTTTTGTAGAGCCAGAGGTTGCAACTCCTACAGACCCAATTCAATTGGCCAAACATAACAAAAAGTCGCATGAGGAAAATTTAATCATCCTAGATTCAATGAAGGACCATTTGATCCCTCGCATTGCAAAGAAGACAACAAAGAAGGAGATGCACAATGCCTTGGTCACTCTATATTAGAGTGTGAACATTTCTCATAAGATGCTGCTAAATAACAAGCTTAGTGCCAGACACAAGCAATACTGACACAATGGCCAGTTAACTTATGAAGAGCGCTAGTTTAAAAATCATTTCCCTGCAATCAAGATGAAGGTGGCACATGATGAGTGGATAACCATAGCTATAAATGGGTTCTCTCCATCTTTGCACCTGTTTGTTCAAGCTGTCTTGGATCATAAGAAGATACCCGATTTTGAGAAACTTTGGGATGATTTCATCCAAGAGGAGATCAAACTGGAGGCTACTTTAGCCCGAGTGGAAGATAATCAAAATCTAGCCTTCATTGGGAAAATGAGGAAATGTGGTAAGAAAGGAGGACCAGGAAAGGGTCAAAAGGGGAAAGAGGATTCTAGTTCTTCTCACTAGGGGAATATAACTTGAGCCATATCAAGTATTTCAAATGCCACAAGAATAGCCACTATGCTTCTCAGTATCATGAGAAGGGAAAGGAAAGCAATGACAACTATAGAAGCAATTTGCAAGGAGTGCAAAAGTTTTAGCAATGGATGAGCTTTCATTCAAGCTTGAGACAACCTTCTCCATGGTATTGTGCCTTTCCACTAATATTGTTTCTAGTGTAAGGTCATATGTGGATAGTGGAGCACCAAGACACATGACCTACAAATAGAAGGCTTTGAACAAACTTCAAGTGCAGAAGGTAGACACATAGGTGGCACTTGGTGATGATGCCCATATCCAATTATAGTGACAAGATATGTTTCTTTATGCATTGCTTCAGGCAATGTTCTTGAATTCCATGATGTCTTATATGTTCCACATTTAACTATGAACTTGTTTTCAATATCAACCATGATAGATCTTAGGTGTGTGAGAGTTTGAACATCAACAAGTCATTATCAAAGATTGCAGCTAGGATCCTAGTTGATTTTTGGCCAAAAGTTTGTGAGAGGGTGGCTTTTACAAGTTGCTTGCTGATCCAATCAAACATGGAGCCTTGGTGCATGACAATGACCAACCGTGTCAGCTTTGGCACAAGAGACTTGGTCACCTACACTATGGAGTGTTACCTCTCTTGAAGAACATGGTGCAAAAATTGTCAAATTTCAAGATAGAAAAGACAGGAGTAAGCAAGGGCTTTGCAGTCAAGAAGCATGCCAAGACTACTCTCCCTAGCAATGAAAACAAATCAAGAGGGACTCTCCCCATAATTCATTCAAATGTGTGTGGACCTATGTCAGCAACTTCATTGGCAAATGCATTTACTATATTTCATTTATTGATGATTCCTCTAGGAAAACTTGGATTTACATCATGAAGACCAAAGATGAAATCTCTAGGAAGTTCCAAGAGTTCAAAGCTCTCGTGGAAAAACAGGAAAGAAGATTAAGGTTTTGAGGTCTAATAATTGAGGCGAGTGTACCTCTAAGGACTTTGGTACCTTTTGCAACGATGTAGGGATCAAGAGGGAGCTGACTGTGTCTTGCAATCCATAGCAGAGTGGGATCACAGAGAACAAGAACATGTCTATTATAGAGACATCAAGGCCATAATCCATGACCTAGATTTGCCAATATTTCTTTGGGCAAAGGCATGTAGTTGTGTTGTTTACATTCTAAATAAGTGTCCTTATAAGGTGTTGAAGGACAAGACTCTAGAGGAACCTTTCATAGGAGAGAAATTTGGTGTTCCTCCTTTTGGGGTGTTTAGGAATCTTGGCTATATTCATGTGTTAAAGAAGAAAAGGACAAAGATTGAACCCTCCATCTTGAAAGGTGTGTCTATGCGATATAATGAGTCCTCACAAGGGAAGATAGAAGTGAACTAAGATGTGAAATTTGATGAGGATGATTGGTCCTCTAAGTCTCAAGAGCCTCCCATAGAGGTTGAGGAGTGTGAACTATAAACTTATTGTTGTCTCAAGTGTCAATTTATAGAGTACAACAATAACAAATGCAATTCAACTAGGTTCCCATGTAGGAGTACACACCTCATTACCTTCAAGTACAGCCAGGAAACCTAGATGGCTTACTCAGCCATTGCAATAAGCATAAGAAGTAGGAGCACCAAAGACTTCTTTTCAGGGGAGTCACCCCCTAAGAAGTTTTAGAGGTATGTTGCATTGATGTTTCCCACGGTTGGTGCAAAGACTTCTAATTTTGAGGCAAATTCCAAGAAGCTTGGCAAGATGCAATGGCAAGGGACTATCATTCCATTATGTAGAACAATGTTTGGGAGATTGTGGCAAGACTAGAAGGGAAGTTAGTGATTGATTCTAAGTGGTTGTACCAGGTAAAGCACATGATGGATGGGAGCATAGAGAAATACAAGGCTAGGTTCATTGCACAAGGGTTCCCTTAAAGATAAGGAATTGAGTACAACAAGACCTTTTCTTTACTTGTGAGATACACTTCTATCAAAGTAATTGTGTCTCTTGCAGAAGTGTATATCAATCAACCTGTTCAAGTATATATGAATCAACCTAGGGGATTACAGATGCATGGGCGAGAGACCCATGTATGCAAGTTGAAGGAGGCCTCCACCTCATATGGGTTGATGCAAGCACCATGTTCTTGGTACTTATGGATTGATGAATCATTGAATACTTGTTGAATTCAAGCTTCACCAAAACTATTACAAATCCTAACCTTTACTTTGAGAAATTTAATTCAATAGTTTTGGTCATGTATGTGGATGACCTAATCCTTACAAGGGGCAATGTGAAGCTCATTGGATGGTGCAAGGGGGAGTTGGCCTCTAATAATGATATGGACATTGGCCTTATGCACTATTTTAAGGGTCTTGAACTGTGGAGGATACAAGTGAGGTCTTCCTTGATCAAGGGAAGTACACAATAGAGAGTGTAACAAAATTTCAAATAAGCATTGTAAACCCCTAGCTACTCCCATGGTTCTAAATCTAAAGTTAACTATATATTCAAAATCAAATTTGTGGATCCTTCGATGTACAAGCAATTGATAGGTTCCCTTTGTGTATTTGGTGAATACCTAGCTAAATATTTGCTTTGCAATGATTACATTGAGTTAGTTCATGGTTGAGCTAAGGCAAATTCACTAGAATGCTGCAAAGCTTGTGCTCTAAGATTTTAAGGGTAAAAATTTGGGTTAAAGTATGTTGGAGATGGAGAGTTGATGTTGCATAGCTTTGTGGATTTAGAGTAGGTAGGTAATGCTAGTGCTAGGAAGAACACTTAAGGGTTTTGTTTCAGCTCGGGTTCAGGTATGATATCGTGGTTCAAAAAGAAGCATGCAATAGTGGCATTAAGTTCAACAAAGGCAGAGTACATGGCAACTTTTTTTGCTAGTTGTGAGGCTATCTAGCTTTGCAAGTTGATAGCAGAAGTCACCAATCAAATGTTGGAGCTGATAGTTGTGTACTATGACAGAGTTGCATCAAGTTCTCTGAGAATCTAGTGTTTTACAATCACTCAAACCATATAGATATTCAATACCATTTCCTCAAAGACAGAGTTCAAAAGGGAGCAGCAGTTCTTGAGCATGTTCCCTTGGATTTGCAAGTTGCAGATATTTTCACAAAGTCTAGCAAAAAAGGAAGTTTGAGATACTAAGAGATTGGATTTAATGGAGAACACCTTGCTCGCAAAAACGGAGTGTTAGTTTTCTGTACTTGTTGCTTGGTAGTTGTTCTCCTTCAACAGGGCACACTTACCAAATTTAGTGCAGCACTCGGCCTTTTAGCTTTTCTTATTTGTAGCTGGACATAGTTCTCTTCTGTTTTTTGGCATGGTGTTTGCTTTTCTTATTTTTAGATTGGACTTTAATTCTGTCAGTTAGCTGCTGTTCTTAATTTAGAACAACGTGCTCTTCTACTTAAGTTTTTACCTTTTTTAGAATTAGGTTAGGGTTTCTCGTCTCCTAACGTAGGTGCTCCATTAAGATGGGGATTCATCAATGTAAACCCTGGAGTTCTCTTGCTCTTTAAAAGAGACTTGGGGCACACCACTGAAAAAGAGAGAACATATTTGAGATTTAAGCTAATGCAGTGTAAAATTCTTCTTTCAGTTTCAATAGTAGATAGATGAAATATTGAGAGTTCAAATCTATGAGTATTTGCTGTCCATATTTTCAGCAGTATGTGTTTGTGGATTAGCATATTCAGATCTGTTGTTTTAATTGGAGCTTTTCATTTTAAGCTACTTTGCAGTTCGGGTTAATTCTTCGAGTGCAGGATCTACTTACTATGGTCTGAAAATTTAACAGTCCCATGTCAACAATTAGATGTTTGTGTACATTTACATGGCCTGAGAAGTCATATACCTTGAAACCAGGTCCTCTTGTGGACTAATTTTAGCATTCCTTTGCAATATATTCTCTCTTTCAGCACAAAACTCAGTCCTAAGGAACTTCTGCCTCTTCAAACTATTTCTTTGTTTCTTGTGCTTTGAACTCTTCTTTCTTGATGTCTATGAGTTGGGTTGGGATCTGTTTTCACTTTTAAGTAGACTACAGTGAGTTTAATTAAGATTAGGAATCATTTCTGATCCCTTACAGTTAAGGGGAAAATGTAGAAAATTTTACTATGTAGGGAACATCCCCTATATATCTGAGATATTGGATCATCCCTTGACCAAAAAATGTCCCCTTGTTAAATGTTATATTGTTAGCCCACCTTAAAGGGGTACTCAAGGGGAATTAAGGATACAGAGATGTACTTATTACAAAAGAAATTCCTCCCAACTATAAGGTGAGATCTTATGAGACTTCAGTTTGGATTCTATCATGTTAAAGATCTTGGAAAACTGAATGACAATGAAACTTATAGCTAGCAGCAATCACATCATTACTGTTTAGATGTTATTCTTCTTCATATTACCTCCTGAATCTGATTAAATCCAATGAATCCATATATCCTTTTGTATCATAATACTTTGTCTGGTCATTAATTCTTCAAATTATAGCATTGTGTTGTACGGTTTCGGGCCTTGGCTTTCCTGCTATGCATACAACTTCAATCTACAGATGATTGAAAGAACAAACAATGTCCATTGTCATGATTCATAACAGCCACACCCTTTACAGAGACTAGTCTGATTAACAATCACAAATACTAACACACTTCTAAATTCTTATTTGGTACAGAAACAGTACAGAAGAAAAGAGGGGCTTTTTCTATGATGTGCAATCTCAGAAACTAAATATTAAATATAGATATGAAAACCAGTTAGACATGCAATAGTCCATGGTAAGAAAGTAACAAGGGATGTTAAATTAATTAACCTTCTTTGAAAATGCAGCAAAGGGATTTATGTCATCTTCATATATCTTCTTATACTTTGATTCTATATCTGAACTGAAACCGCTCTCTATGTCGTCAGCACGCTGCATGTGGGACATGGCTTAAATTCTGATGTAAACCAATAAGAATCAAAATCTGGAAATAAAAATTTGCAGGAATACATTCCAAGGATACCCTTTTCGCTCGAGAAACAGGCCAATCTTTTGTATAATCTTGTACAAATCTAATTTTTCATATACAGCTGGATATTTCATTCGGGTTTTATGATTTATCTGATTTATTTTTTATGATTCGACATTCACCAATTTGAACTCATTTTTCCGTGCAAGCATTCTGGCAAGTCGTCTATGTTATAAGTAAAGTTAAAGTCAAAAAATAAATAATGTTCATGATCACAGGAGAGATATCCAAATTGGTGGGAAAAAAATGATTTCATTTGTGGCCATGAAAGATCACTGAATGAAACTTGTTAATATTCCAAAGACATTCAAAAGTCCAATACTCTACTTGTGTATATGTCACTTGACAATAGAAATCTTTTAGATGGATGTTCTGTCTCTATTAAGAAAGAGCTACAAATGTAAAAAGTAAAACATAAAAAATTCTCAGATAATTTTCTAGAATTCCTGGATCTTCTCCAAATGATATAGTCTATAGATGTTAATATTGCTGTGGATGTAGCAGCTGGTTGTGTTGAAGATTATAAGTCAATTGCCTTGGAGAAGAGTCACCCTTGTGGAAGAGGAAAATCTTTCAAGTGATAAC
The DNA here is from genome assembly GCA_007258455.2 of Sequoia sempervirens. Taxonomy (NCBI): domain Eukaryota; kingdom Viridiplantae; phylum Streptophyta; class Pinopsida; order Cupressales; family Cupressaceae; genus Sequoia; species Sequoia sempervirens. The sequence goes on from VDFB02254644.1 coordinate 23,715, forward strand.
CCTGATCCTCCTGTTGAAGAAGGCTCAAAGAACCAGATTAAAATCAAGTACAAAAGAACTGAAAAGTTCTTTCCTCCTAATCTAAGTTGCCAGTTCTGATTCAGATCTTTGTTCAAATTCAGGACTTTTGGTTCATGGATCCAGCAAAGAAAATTGGATTCAAGTTCATCCATACAAAAAACATAAAGATTATATATATAAAAAAGATTATTAATAATATAATATAATTTATTTATTAAAGATTAGATTAAATGTAATAAAATTTAATTATTAAATATATCACCCCAAAACTTTGACCTATTATAAATATTAGGGTATAGCTACATGCTGCTTAACAAATGCAAAGAGAGAAAGGTGCAGGTGCAATGATAAGAGCAGGCACAATAATGAAAAGCTGGAAGAAACCTAGAGGAGTGAAGGCAAACACCATTATGCAGAGAAAGAAACTAGAGAACAAGGAGGAGAGAATAAAGGGCCTAAAATAACATAAATGAGCAGTATTAGCAAAGAAATAAGATTGTTTCTATTCTGAACAAAATGGTCGTGTCTGTTGCATCTCATTATGTCTTATAGAGACTGTGAAAGGGAGAATGGCGGCAAGTCAAGGCTATGCAGAATAAAACACAGAAAGATGAACACGCAAAGATCTTATTAAAAAAAGAAAATAAATAAATAAATAAAATTAAAATTTTCGTTAAAACTTGCTGGGTTCGTCCTTGGTTTGACAGTATCCTCTCAGGGTCTATCTAGGTTCACCCAGGTTCATCCAGGACAAACCCACAGACAAATAAACACTCCTTGGCAGGATTTCAAACCAAACTGATCCAGAATCCAAATCCAGTACAAACCAGACCTGGATCCAAGGGAAAACCCCATGAACCCGGTAGCATAGCTCCTAATTAATAATCTTAATGATACTAATGTCAACCTTCTGGTTGTGTCCAAGCTAAAAACTGCTTACCTGATGCTTTTTAAGTTACTTAGTTATGATAGTCCTGCTGAAAAATGAGCAGGAAAACCCAAATTTTGATATATGTATATGGATAGGTTTGATCAGGCTGCATGCAGATGGTTAGATGTTGAAGATGCCAGCCAAATGGTTTAGTTAGGCTGTCACAGAATTCTTGGTGATATGGTATTTATTTATGCTGATGTCATAGCCTCAATATTTTGGGCATACAAATTTGTAAACTTTAAATCCAACATTTCAAAAATAATTTTGGCAGCACTGAAAACCATCCAGTCCCACAAAATGTTAAACTTACAGTAAATTATTTTTTGTTAACGTAAGGGCTGTTATGATGAATAAGAAGCCATGTTTGACATTGAAAGACCACTAGATCTATAAACCCTTGTTTTGGTTCAATTTTTCACTCAGAATGAATAATTCCACAGATAGCAGCTTTTATAGATGTTTCTGCTGTTCATTAAGAATTTTTTTCCTACATCAATCAAGGGATGAAAATTTGTCTCTTAATTTCTTCTTTAGGATATGGCATTTAATCAAGGGGCAAGTGTATCCACTTTCCTTTGATATTTGAAATTTTAGTACTTGCTTCAAACCCACAGATTTGGTAGGTAAATTTTTTGGCTTAGAAAGAAGATGATTTTAATTATCAGACATGGAATTTTTGTTACTACTTGGAAAGCAAATGAGATGGCATATTAAATCGTATACATGAATGTACGATACAAAATGATATATTGAATGGATAGTAGATGACGATACAACCTTGTCAATGTATGGACTAAAAAAAGGTGTATTGAGAGGACAGAATCCAATAGATTACCAATTAATAATTTAATAACTATTATATTAGATTAAGCACATGACACAAGATAGTTATAAGTTATATTAAGCTCTTGTATTATTTTTTGCAAGCTTAGGTCTGTTATGATGAATGAGAGGCCATGTTTAGCATTGAAAGACCACTAGATCTATAAACCCATGTTTTGGTTCAAACTTTTGCAACAGAATGAACAACAGTCATGAATAGAACGAATAATTATAATTCCACGGATAGCAGGTTTTATAGATGTTCCTGCTGTTCATTAAGAATTTTTTTCATACATCAATCAAGGGCAGAAAATTTGTCTCTTAATTTTCTCTTAAGGAGATGTGATTCAATCAAGGTGCGAGTGTATCTACTCTCCTTTGATATTTGAACATTTTAGCACTTTGCTTCAAACCCTCGGCTTTGGCAAGTATTTTTTTGGCTTAGAAAGATGTTTTTGGTTATCAGAAGTGGAAGTTCTGTTACTACTTGGAAAGCACATGAGATGACATATTAAATCATATCGATGAGTAGACAATACAAAATAATATTTTGAATGGATGGGAGATGATGATACAACCATGACAATGTATGGATTAAAAAAGGTATAGTGAAAGGAGAGAACCCTACAGATTACCAATTACTACTATTATATTTAAATTAAACATATCACACGAGATAATTATAAGTTATATAAGCTCTTCTACATGAATCCTATGCAGATACCGGAAACTACATAACTATTTTCAGGCATATCTTTGACATGTACCCATCAAACACTCCAGAAGCAGATATGCTTGAGAGAAAATTGCATCTAAGTTAGCATTGGTTGTAGCGCTGAAAATTTCAAATACTATAGGTATGGGTAACATGTTGCATCTTCTGTCTGTCTGGAAAAAATATTGGAAAACAAAAACAAACATAAAGACTTAACATTTGATATATTGTGGCCCAAGCCACACCCTACAGTTATTTAAATACTGTAAGCACAAGTGATAAAATCATATTGTATACCTATTTTCATCTTAAACAATGATTCCATGAACATTGATTGAATGCGTTTCCAAGAATAATATTGTGGCAATTGTTTTGATATTTTGTTCGGCTGATATCATATTGTATATCCATTTTTCATCTTAAACAATGATTCCGTCAACATTGATTGAATGTGTTTCGAAGAATGATATTGTGGCAATTGTTTTGATATTTTATTCAGGAGTACTTTCTATTTTACCAAACATGTTTCAAAAGGAAGTGGAACAGAGTTTCCCGTCCAATGATAAAATTTGTGAAAGAGAAATAACCCAAAGCATCCAATTAATACACATGTCCTCATTAAAGAAAAAAGCAGGTGCTGGAGATGATTTGCATGGCTTCATAGCCTTCGACCACAGATTTATACATCTATAATAAGAAGAATTGAACTTGCTACTTAGTGAGATAAAATTCAAAGGGACACCTCTAGAATTTCAGAAATTCCAAGTTCTGGTAGATCCCAATCATCTGGCTTTACCAATCTTCGATCAGTAGAGCTATATCCCTGTAATGTATGCGACATATCAATCCCAAATCGCTTGCAAAATCAATTCCCAAACAAGTGAACAAATGATACCATAATTAGTGCAATAACCAATAGTTATCAGGAAGAAGTTAATATTAAACTGAACCTTTAATATGTCTTCCTCTAACTTTGAAATTAATTTCTGTTGTTCATCAACCTTCATACCAAGCTCTTTCACTTTAGCTTCTGATGCTTCAGCTGCACTTGTTTTTTCAGATATTTTGACCTTCAAAAGAAAACACAATCCACTTTCAACCTCAACAGGAAAAACAAGATGCTTATGCTAAATAGTAGTTATCCTATCAACAACAGAAATGCAGAAATGAAATAAGACAGGAAATCCATTTATTGACCTCCCCTGAAAAGTTAAAACAAAAATAATATGTAGAATTCTACTTCAATCTGGGTACTTCTATACCTTCAATTGAGTTAGCTCATGTTCCATCTTCCGATTTTTATCAAGTAACAGAGTCTCCAATTTGCTCATATCCTCACCTCTAGTAGCCACTTCCCAATCTTCAGCCTCAATAGAATTATAACCCACAGCCTATGCTTCAAATAAAGAGAACAACTCTTTAAATTAGAATGATACATTCAATATTCTGCTCAAAAAACACAAGATTTACAATGATTTTTCATAAACCTGGAAAGTGAGAAACATGAAACAGATTGACAACATCTAGTGTCCAGTTCAAACGTTTACACTAAAATAGGTTCACTGAAATCAATAAAGAACTTTCTCAACAATTTAATTTTCAGACTGAAGGCACTATTTTAGTGAAGAGAATAAATCTAATGCCACACAGTAAGCCAGAATATTTCAAGTGAGAAACATGAACCATAGTGATATCTAGTGTGCAGTTCAAACATTTGCATTACAATAGATTCACTGGAATAAGTCAAGCATTTCCTCAACAATTTACTGACTACAGACAATATTTCAGCGGTGGGAATTTATCTAATGCACCACAGTAAACCAGAACGGGCAAAGTAGGTCTGCTCAACTGAAACACAAAGATGCATTTAAAATTTTAAATTGAAGGGTTAGATTTTCAATTTTTGTACACTTTGACTAACTTCCATGCTTCTTTTAAGTTTTTTGAATTTTTCTGTACCCATCTCCATGTAGGTTGCTTTTTCCTACTTCCCAATATACTCATTAGTGCAAAAAGTATTAAAACAAAAAACCATGTATGCCCCACAATCAAAAAGTCTGTACCTTCATTTCAGTCAAATGCAATATTTATGAGTTGTGCATCTTTGTTTGGCCTTATATATGAACTACTCATTTGTAAAGATTAAAACTCTTTGTAATTGCACCTTGTCTTGTTCCTTGATTCTTAGCTTGAACTTATTATCCCCATGAGTCACCAAATTGACTTGGTTGTGCTTAGGTAGTATTTTGGCGGGCCAACTTTAGGTACATTCTTTGCATACCGTCAGTTCCAAAATTATAGGTTTTACCTTATGCTGTGATACATTAAACCTGACATGCCTTTGTATAATCAAAGGTTGGTGTGAGATAATTGACCCTAAGAGTAGGTTTTCATACTGCATGAAATGATGGAGGTGTTACCCTATCTATCATTCCTTGTCCCATTATGCATATGATTAAGGATGATTTGTACACTCCTCATACCATCATATATTGTGTCTCTCTTATCCATTCCATCAGTGCATGTTATTGAAGATGCTTATTGGTTGAATAATGTGAAGTAGGATACCTGTGGATCTTCTCTCAATATTCTTGGAATGGGTTAAATATAACTTCTGAGGATAAATTACTTGTTTTGAAATGGTATTAAAGCTGACAGGTTACCCCCTCAGACCCAGAGTAGCGAAAGTGCAAACCACAGAGCCAAACAGTGTAACAGAGTCTTCTTCTAAAACACCATAGGAAAATTGCAAAATGAATAAAAAGAAGAATAATTTTGCAGATTTTTTATAGCAGTACCAGATCAGGTCATGGCAATATTGCAGTAAAATGGGTAGCTTCTAATTTTTCGCAGCTTGTGACTAATTTGATCACATTTTTATCACAACACCCTAGTTTTAGAAGTTAGTAAAAAAATCTCATAAAACTTTTTCGATATTCAGAAAGTTCACAAAAATCTTCAAGAATAATCAAGGGGTGTAGTGCTGTATTTTTTCAAATTTTGCAATTTAGCCCCTAAAAATCCCTAAAAAAAATCTCCCATATTTTCTCTACAAGATTCAAATTTTAAGTTCAAAAAGGGGATATTCTGCAATATATTCCCTCTTCACAGTCAGCAGATGAGTTTGAAAGAAGAGTTGCTTGTGGAGCAGCAATTTGGTGGAGACGCAAGGTTAAGCCTCCTATGATAGCATCTTTGAGCAAAGGAGTAGAACTAAGGAACAATATAGGCACTGCCCTAACAGAGGAGAAGCATGAGGGCTAGAGCAAAGCAGTAGAGTCACAAGGGCAACAATAATAAAGACAAATTGTAGAATGTGAAACCAACATAACAGCATCACCTGCTAAAAAAGGCTACATCCCCAATGGATGTGCCCATTAGCTAGGCTGACTGGTCCACTCCCTTCTAAGGGAATTTGGTCCCAAGAGGTCCAAGAGTTGAATCCCCTTGACCATTTGATAGCTGTGTGGAAACCTAACCTATATAGACACTGGCATGCAGCCCTGTGTGATTTGATGAAAATAAACAAATTAAATGCTGAAACATGACACATTCCAATTGGTTAAAAACCTCTTTTATATTTATACATGTACAATCAGCTTCCATTCATTGTCTGAGTCAGACATACAGTAGATCTACCACAACAAATCAGAAGATGATACTTGTAACTTTACGTGTTACACAATTATGTTGAAGATATAATTTTTATTATTTTGAAAATAATTTTCTTTTTATTTTGGGCACCGTACTGAGGATTTTAAAGGGTGATCTTCAGAGGTCCATAGTATTTGCATATAAGCTTCATTTTCCTAACTGTTTCAAGTGTTGGAAAGCTTGAGAAGAGCTCTACAAAGTGTCATAGATATTAAATTATCAATTATAGCATCTATTTCAATCATTATAATTTTGGGGGGGCATAATCATGTGGCATGAGAATAGGATATGTTGCAATTGTTGAAGACTATAGCATCTCACTGATGAGATGTGACTGATACAGTGCGACAATCTTGAAAAAGCCGTTAGTCTCAAAAATTCACATATCTTGAAGGAGCTAAAACTTCATATCAAGCATTTGGAGACTTGGATGAAGCTAAAGGAGCTCTTTTATCAAACCAAAAAGGATAGAGTGGTTCAGTTGCAAAATGAGATCTCTCAACTCAATGCAATGAGTTTTGACAAGCTTGAAGATTATTTGAAAGTTGAAACAGATCAAGTGCATTCAGGCACAAATGGTGGTTTGCAAAGCTTATCCAAAGGACCTACAGTTGATAAAGATTGTTTGTCTGCTTTGACAGGCTCATTTGAAATATTTCACCACAAATTTTTACTTTGAATGATCCTATGTCCAAGGATAATGATAATCCACACAAGATGACTTTTAACGAGCTTTGTTTTGCAATCATCAATAAGGAATGCAAGGTGATCAATAATGGCAAGCTATGGTCCAAAGAGCAGGCTCATTTGTCTGGAAGAAAAGATAATAAATTTTGTTTTGGGATCAAGGAAAATCTATCAAGTATGGGTTAATTGGACATTTCTAAAGAACCTAAAAATATCCAAATTTTGGGGATAGAAATTTCAAAAATACCCAAATGGTGACATGATGCCTCTAAAAAAATTCCTTGATGACAAGTCAGAGACACCACCACCAAGAGTGGAGATAATTTATTGAATCCAGATGAGAGTTATTGCACACTTGTCTATCTAGTGTGAAATGTGCTAGTAAAAATTTTTCTTGAATTACACAACACAACCAGCACTACGCCAAATGGATTAGCGTTAGCTTCAAAAAGGAATAAACTGAAATTGCACTCAACGCCAAGAATGTGCACACAAGATCCTTTGAAAGGCGAGGTGCTAACATATGGCGGAGGAACTAAGCTACCAACTGAAAATTGAATTACAATTAAATGTTGATAGGCGGTGAACCAGCCATGAGAATTTCCACACTACCACTTGAACAGTGGGGGGAAAACATTACAATACAAAACTAATTCATCCGTTGCGGCAGGCATCCACTTACGAGTGGGAATTCGCCACTTTTCAGTGGGTGACTAAAGAGAGAATAATTGTTCTTTCTCCAGACTAGCGGTAAACCATCCAAGGGTTACAAATGTATGAAATTTAACACTAAAATATGCAGCAATCTAAATGACTAGAACAGTACTACTATTTACAATCTTACAATGAAAAACAACTGCAATCTTCAAGTGTTATTACAATATTTACAAAGCACAATGAAAGGATGATTTCCCCACTTGATAATCTCTCAATTATTGAAGCTTGAAACCAAAATCAGAAACTGAAGCAAACTGATATAAAAAATATGCAATCTGGAAATGATTACCAACAACAATGAAACACCAAAAAAAGGAACAAACCTCTTACCACACTCTGCAAACTTCTACCAAACTGAAAGCTCATCAATTTATTTACTAGGCGATCATGAAACAAGCACTTTCCAAGCTCCAAATTCAACAAAACATCCAACACGAATTCCAAGGCATTAGAGGTATGGTACGGCCCTATGAGAGGGTCGACCTCACTTATAAAATCATTCACTTCACTATAAAATCTGTCCTTGCACAAAAAGAGATGCCTCAAGCATATAATTCGATAGGATCAATACCCATATGCAAATAAAATTTACCCTTGGAGCTGTATACAAATTCGCCTTGCAGCCATGACTGAACCAACAAACAGAAAACCACATAAATGCTCACAACTTCATCAATGTACCTCCAAACGTGATGAAATGAAGTGCAAAGGCTCTTTGGAGGATTGGCGCCCAAGTTGCAATGTTGAAACAGCTTCAAACCACCTTCAATTATCTGGCACAAACTCCAATGCCCAACAAGAATCGTACGGCCTGCTGGAGGTGCAATTTTGCAATATAAAAATAATGACTTTGAATTAACTTCTAATCTCTTGTGGAAAGGGGCGCCTTGTGCCAAGAATCACTTTGCCAAAATACCCAGAACAATATTTTATTTATTCAAAAAGCTGCTCATAAAAAACTACTTCAGCTATATGAACACCAGCAACATAAAAACTGAAAATATCACCAAAATTCTCCAACTTTGAAGCTCAATCTGCTAGTCTAGATGAGAAGCAATCTTAAAACCAACTAGGTGTTATCTTTCAAACACGAAATTGGACAAATGCTAGGAGGTAAGCATTCCTTGAAGCCAAATACATGAAGTCATTCCGACAGCATAACATTAGCATAAACAATGGATGATAAATGCTGGAGCAAACTCTCTCTTTTAAAGAACTTGAGGTGACTGTTGATTTTCCACCTTTTCTCTCCAAGGGACACCCAAAGAATTTGAATCATTTAATTTTTAAAAGATAAATAATTCCTCCTCAACTTTGGCGTCCAACTCCAAATCACATTTTAAACATAATAAAATATTAAATATTTCCTCATGAAGTGTCCTCCCTTCATGAACACCTTTTAAAACAACTTCAAGTTATCATATTAGGCCAAGGGGGGGGATCAACTTAAAATTAAAACATTAATAACTTGAAATAACTCATTTCTCCCTTTTACACCTCAATAGCCAAATTCATCAATATTCAACTGCTCCAACTGAAATGGAAAACTTACTGAAGAGCTGCCAACTGGACCACTGCCAAAATTAGAACTTACTAAAAATAGTAAATTCTAAGAAATGCCAAAAAGCCTCCAAAGAAGGAAACCTTGATTTTACCTCAGACAAGCCTACGGATTTCTAGAAATAGGCTAAAACCAAATGAAGAGCTAATGGCCAAAATGGGGACATTACATAGTGGCACTTCTTGTAATCAAGGTTATGATTAAAATGCAAGTGATATGTCTTCCAAGCGAGCCAAGGAAGACAAATATTCTAGGAAGTACGTTAGTTGCGGGATACTAAGAGATTGTCATAACATGGAGGACTTGGCAAGCCTGGCCAAGATATTTTAAAGCCCATAAAGTCAATCCCTCGATCATCTAGAGCCATTCCAACAGAACATGCAAGCCTCTTGAAAATAATAATGTTACATCCAAAATAACCTTTTAGGTTGATGGACATGAGGATGAGGATGGTAGATCACATCAGTTAAATCTGCCCATATAGATCCCTGCAGTGATACAACATGGGGAGAGATAGATGTGCTTAAGGAGTTCATTAATGCAAATCCTAGTTGACGGTTCTCATGATCTAGGGGAACTTGTTCCTCTTTCCCAAAGCAATCACTTATTCAGATGTTCTCACATCATGAACCTTTCTTGTTGAATGCTTTCTTTTCTTACTCATAGACACATTAGTGCCTATTTTGATAGGGTCGTGTGCTTTCTAGCTTAAATTTGTGTAGGTATGGTTGAGGTTGAGGCTTATGTTAGTTTGAAGTGCCTCTGATGTGTTTTGGGCTACACCTTGAATATATGTTTTCCATCCTTGTTTGAGATATTGGGATATTTGATTGGAGGTATTGTCCTTGTTTGTTGATGAATTGTCTTGGCATCTTTGCTTTTGCATGACATTTGAGATTTCATGCATTCATATATTGATCTAGGACATGTTGGTTCCCAATCGTGCATCTCAAGATTTAACAGAAATAGATAATCCCAGGACATAAGATCATCATTCTGTCTTATCTCTTCGGGAAGGAGATGCAGAAAGAAATTAGTTCTTTACAAGAGGGGTCTCTTCTCCTCACTTTTGGCTCTACAAGGCCATGGGAGCATTCCTAAGGTTCCTTTACGGAAGATTTGCTTTAAGAAGTAGACAAATCTACAGGAAAACAGGATCCTTCAATGAAAGGATGCCCAATTAGCTGTCACTAGCAATCTTATGCAGCTATTCACACTATAGGCATATCAGAATCTCAAATAATGCAGAAATTGACTTGAACAAATTTAAGTGGCCCACTATAATAGACATCCTTTCCTACCTATGTATCCTCAATGATGTGCTCACCAATACTTGTAGGGACCTCAAATTTGCACAAGACATTTTCTTCAAAATCGTTTGTGCTTGATCCTAGTATTGTTATGGAGTAGTTTGCACAAATGCTTTTCTCCCTATTTCCCAACTTTTCACGAGATAACAATTTTCAAACAACATTAACATACCTTGAATGTTCACAAAAAATTGCTTCCTCAATATTTTCTAATGCCCAATTGAGTCTTGGAGTGTGACTAATGAAACTGAATGTGTATTTGAAATCATTTTTTATTAGATCCCAAGAAATAATCTGCCTGCCAATTCCGTTTACTCATGCCACAAGATTGTGAGGCTACTTAGAGTGCCCGCAAACTTGTGCAACCAAGTTTTAAGAGGACAATTGGCAACTGTCGGGCCCCAAATCTCTTCACACATTGCTCTATGTGCTTGGATAGACTTCTGATATGGATAACACAAGGGCTGTGACATTCCTGAAACACAGAATTGGCAATGAAATAACATTCTAAATTGTGACCAACACATGCTGATCGATCAATGTGCTGCCAACCATCTTGTTAGTGTATGATGTAAAGTGTTGGGACTAGTGGTGAAATGTTCAAGCTCCATTGCGAATTTCATGTTCCATAGAATCATAGTATTTAACTAGATTACAAATTCCGTCAAAGAATTGTGCAGCTTTGATATGAAAAACTTGACATATGCCTAAAATCCTTGGAACGAACTTGAATGTAGGTTCTTTATGGATAGCTGCTAAATGTACATGGTGTTGAACCTTTACACAATTTTTTCCTTTGACCTAATAATCACCAACTAGCCATCTTTAGAGCTAAGTATCTAATTTGGCCTCAAATGCATTGTCCCATGGTAGTATCCCTTCAAATTTCGGTTCAATGTTCTCCACTTTATCTGCTGTTACTCAGTAGAGGTCTTACAAAACTTTTTCCTCTATGTGTATACTTTCCAAAAAGGGCTCTTTGGTAACACAATATAATGGGAAAATAATGCATTTTTCATTGTTTTTGAAACTCACTATGTGCTGCCTATAGCAAATACTAGCCTTAGTCTAGAAGAAAAAAAAGCCTTCCAAGAAGTGTTGGATTCCAATTGACATTAGGCATCTCACTGACTTTGAAGTCCACTTGGAACTTAACCCCTTGAATATCAATCTCTACATCTTTCAATAACCCAATAGGTCTTTCTTGAGTGATATTTTCCATAAATAATGTGTGGCAATGGGATCGGCACAAGGCAACCCATCACATACCATGTCATTTTAATTCATTAAACTAAACACCTATATCAATCAATACATCTTGCAACAAGAAGTTGTGTATTTGTAAGGATAAGTGAAGCTAAGAATCATACCTTGGCTTTGTGGTATGTACTACCCTCTGTCCTTCAATTTCTTGACTTTCACTAGACCAAAGCATATCCTAGGAAACAAGCTTTTCAAGCAAAGACTTGAACTTTGCCAATTCTCCATCTTGGAGTAGCTTAAGGATTGCATATGCCACCACCTCCTCATCACGCTCAATAATTTTTTGCACAACATTTTGTTGGGCATCATGGAATAATTTTGCAGCCTCCATGTAATTTGATGTTGATCATCTAGTTCTAATTGTTTATGAACCTCAAGTATTGGAGTTACCTTTTCATTCCATTTGTGGACATCATCTTGCGGTGCATCCATTTTGTTCCATCCGGTGTTACAATAGTCGGACTCACCCCGAACTCAGCAAACTGATTTTTGACCCAAACTCGGACTCGGCACCCAAACTCAACAAATTGGAAAACCCAAGAAATTTATAAATTTTTAAGAATTTAAAACTTGTTTCATGCACCCTTAATAAATAAACCTTAAAGACACAATAACCTCATCAAATAGTAGCTACTTTGATCACATATACAAGTATACATCGATCAAATAAACATGAACACAAATTTTAGCTGAAGGAAATAACACATTTAGATAAATAAATATTGTCAAACGTATACAAAACTCATGGAATATGAAATCCATGGCATGAAAACAAAAATATAAGTCTATGGCTCAGAGGAGCTTGCATTACTCATCCCAACATCATGACAAGTCATGCATTGGCATCTAAGATATGTCTTGGATGATGATGTAGCCATGATATTTGCTTGTGTCTCAATGATTGGTGTGTATATTCAAGTGAGGAATTTATTATTAAAGTTTTCTTGAAGCCTTCAAGACTACATGTTTTGTTGTCAAGCTCATTAACAAAGAGGAATAGTTAAGTAAAAAGATAAATGGTTGTGTTCTAGTTTGACCTTAGCTAGGATACTAATAGATGGGATTGTTCTATGAGTTGTCTGTGTAGGGCATGATTGATACATTTTTGCAATATAAAAATGGCATTTCTTGCCAACTATGACTTAACCTGTATTCAATAGTACAATGACTATAGCATGCCAACTTTGCCTATGGTTGTCCTTGTACACTAAACAAGTTGTCCAATGTATAAAGCAAGATAATCCTTGATTGTGGCTTTGACTGTGAAGATGCAAAGATTTGCAACAGGGGATATGTATTTTCTAGGTTTTATGATCATGATTCATCATTGGCCTATTACTTTCTTAGACTTATAGTTTGATAGGGGTTCGAGGCAAACACCCCAATGGGATTGAGGGGCAACGCCCCTCATGGGGGTCTAGGGGCAGCACCTCCAACGAGGTCAAGGGGCAGTGCCCCTTGCAGGGGTTTGGGAGCAGTGCCCCCAACAAGATCGAGGGGCATGTTCCCTATCGCGATACAGGGCGAGGTTGAGGAGCAGAGCCCCCACCACCAAGCCCAAATGAAGACCTTCAAAATCACACAAAACTTCATAGTGCACACCATTTTCATATTTTTTTGTAAATCCTCGATGGGTATGTCATAAACCAAACAAGCATTGAAAGGTTGTAAGTTTTTTTTTTTTTTTAAATAATTAAAATGGCTGAGTCTCTATGTCGACACTCGCCTAGACCTATTAAGTCTGGCGAGTACTCACCTGCCAAGTCTCCAAGATTCATCAAGGGTGGCTCGCCTCAGGGCTCATCAATTCTAGACGAGTCTCGAGGAGTCTCAACAAGTCCTGTAACACTGGTTCCATCTTCCTGCTTTGCTTTGTGTGACTTCTTCCACATCCTTCTTTGGTGGACTATAAATACAACCCTTATGAATCATTGTGCACTTTTCTTTTTGCTTCTAAGTTCTAACTATCTAATCAAAGCAATGCTATCTTGTGACTTGTGTTGGCCATCACAATAGCCACAAAAGGGAAATTTCACACATTTTGAAAAGTATGGTGTACTTCCCCACAATGTAACATGTCATTAGTGATCGAGGTTTGTCATTAGTGTGAGCCTCATTATTAAAACCTCTGTGTCTTCCACATCTATATTACCTAGGGCCTCTACCCTAGCATCCTTTGTTTTGCATAGCATATCCTTGGTTATACACTTCATTCCAATTTTGCACATTATAATTGTGGTTTTGGTTATGGAAAACATATCCTTGATTTTGATCTTGCACAAGGTGTGCAATTGTGGTCATTCCAATTTTGCACATTATAATTGTGGTTTTGGTTATGCACAACATATCCTTGATTTTGATCTTGCACAAGGTGTGTAATTGTGGTCATGACTACTTTTCCACAATGTTCTCGCAATGATTGGACTACTCTACAAGAGTAGGTGTAATTAGTTGCACATCGACAAACTTCGCACTAGAAATTTACATTCACTCCTTATAACTTTTGTAATAGAACACAAGACGATGTTGTATGTTCGTCATGGCATATAGCATATTGTAGCATATGTGAAAGTTGAAAAGATGGTGCAACACCTACTACCTAGCTCTCACCACTAGGCAGTCAATTGCAAGGTAGCCTTCACTTCTGCACCCTATGCACCAGAGATTTCGTTGCAATTCTGATTTGCTGGCCATTTGCTTTATCTATGCAGCCATTTATTCTATCTGCACTTCAAATTTAGTATTTATGTTGTATGACGGCTCACCAAGCATCTCTAAATGCAAAGCAACATCTAACACTTCCTTTTAGGTAGGGAGTGTGCAGTAGACTAGTTCTCCTTGAATATGCATAGTCATACCTCCAATGAACCATTCCTTTTTTATGACATCATTGACTACTTGTGGAATCTTTGAACATAGCTCCTTAAACCATTGATCATACTTGTGCACGATTTCTCTTAGGAATTTCTTGATACCTTTTAGCATGATAATATTTTTGTGGGACATTTCTAGTTAGTCAAACTTTGACTAGAAGTTCTTAGCATCATCCAAATCTATTTTAGTGCCATCTTTGTCAAAGCTCACTCTTCCTGTAAGAGTGGCTACAAAGAGTTGAATCTTCTAGACATCATCATTGACATCCTTTGCCCTCCAAGTGATCTCACAAGCTTTCCAATGTCTAGAGGCATCTTCCTCTCTTGAATAGAGCTTCACAATGGTGAAGCTGTGCTCATAAATGACAATAGGATTCTGCAACATGTTATTAGTATGCATGGATTTTGATGCCTACACAACATAACTCTTAACTTGCGAAGTTGTATGAGTAAAATTTTGAAAATTAAAAATTATGTTCTTAAAAACAGTGTTACTGCTTGTATCAACTAAAGGTTCTAATACCTCTTCACCTGGTCATTGTAGTGTATATGCTACAAGATCATACACTTCTTCAGAATCACTAAGGGATTCTCTTCTATGGTTTGGATCTACATGGAATGGTGGTCTCAAATAACAGCTCGGTTCATCATCATTTGAGCATGTATATTCAATTTCAGCGGCAACACATTCTGGTACAGACACCAGCATTCCATTTGGCATTGTGCCAATTTTTTCATAGGCGTGCTCAACCCATCCATACTCAAATGACACCTCCATGTGATCTTCACATCAACACTTTCATATTTGTGTTGCCCCATTTGCGCATGGTGTGTCTTCCTAGGTCCCTCGGCCATTACTTCAAATAAAACAGCTTCCCACGTCTTTATATAATTTTCCTTACCCATACTATGCTCCACACTGCTATTTGTTATCATCTCTACATGCTGCTCCATGAATCAAGCATAGCCTTAAACCACACGCTTCATAGTGCAGTAAAGGAATTACTCCATGGGAAGAGCTTCAACACATTTCTCTACCAATAAAATCTTCAGCCAAAGTAAAACTTCTTTCAAAAAGTTACAATGTAGAGGAGTCAAGAACAAACTTAAGGCTTTGTCAACTAATGAGTAGGTTGATACTGTGAACTGAAGGATGTATGAATTAACAGCATCTTACACAAACACTTGTACTACATGCATCTATAGTAGGTCTAAATACTTTCATTCAGCAATCAACTCAGATGCCTAAGCGACAAACCATGGATGAATACTTCAGCACTAGTGAAATTGTCCTAATAACCACTCAAACAAATGTTCAAGTAATTCACTTATGATTCCTCAAATAAATCACCACCAGACAATTCCTCCTCTCTCCATTTACAAATTTTTGCACCTACTGGCATCTCGGCTTCAATAAACTCTTCTATTTTGTGTAGAAAATATCTCATTATACATTATTTGCCAATACATAGTTGCAAACAATACAAAATCTCAAAGAAGGTCCCAGAATAGAACAAAAATGTTAAACATTCTACCTACTATCAAGCTTTATACACTTTTATAGTTAACTCCTCGTATTTTTTACATGCTAGCTTCACAATCACAAGTCTCACCCAAAGCATGAGAAGAGTTCATTACCTTCCTTTAGAGACTCATTTACTAGACATAAGAGTGATGGAAATAATTATGCTCTAGTGATTAATAACATACAATCATACAGAACTAATCAAAGCAAACAATCTTACATCCATTATTCTAACTAGTAAACTATATTTGAACGAGCTCTACTAGCTCTTCTATTCATTTCTCCCTTTGGTGTCTCTTTTCAAATACAAGTACAACGCTAGGTTATTTAAGCCATATTTTCCTCAATGCTCAAAGTTGTGCACTCAAAATGTACTTGTACAAAGTTGTGTGCAAGAATGTTACTGCACACAATAAGTCATTATAAATATGTGCACAAGATTCAACTTATTAAAAAAGCACGAGAGTAGCCTACAATGATGCCAACAACCAAATTGTTTATCTAGTTAGGGATATATTTTAACCATTACATTCATTTCCAGATTTTTGCAAAACACAAATATACAATTAATTTTTATAACATGATCAATGCAATAAATATTCAATTATTTATAACCAGTGACAAATCAAATGCTACTTATGAAAAACATTTGAGATATACATTTATCAAGAGGGTGCCAATACATATTGGAGATAACTCTTTGGGATAGCTCCTCACACCCTTGGAAGAATCTATAGCAAGGCCGCTTAAGCTATGGTTGCAATCCAAGGGGAAATTAGATTTCATAACATAGCATGTACTCATGTACAACCCTGGCTAGGGAAGTCTTGATTGTACTATGTACCCCAAGGACAAACTCTATGTGCCTCTTCTCCAATGCCCATCATTTCCCTATCAACTATCTCCTTCAATGACCTATGTTCTCTCTACCATTTCCAAGCCTCTCATTTGGTTTGTAAAATTTTCTCAAGAATGGCTTTCAACCAACACAGCCATTCACAACAATTGGTTTACCAACTAATTATTTAAAAATTACAAATAATTATCCCCTTTTAAAAAAGGGTGTTTACTTTTAACTTCCTAAAAAAGGGTCTTTACAAATAACTTCTAATTGCATCTCTCTTTGAACCAAATAACTTTTATCCCCCCTTTTAATTCCAAAGCATCATTTCTGTGGGAAAATGACTTTTTTTATCACTTGATTTATCACTCGAGGACAGTCCCATAACACAATGGATGATTTGAATTTGTCTCTTTTGTTCTATTCACATGCATGCTCTCCCTTTTGCACAAAACTCATAATGGATACCAAGTTACACGGTTAGGCATATGATCAAAACGTTTTTAGAAGTTTCAACTATCGGTACACATACACATGTACACGTAAGACACTATACACATTATATTACAAAGAAAGTCAGCATAAAAGTTTAATGTGCCTATGCAAAGCACAAGATGCTCTAACCTAGGGAAGAAATGGACAAATTTGAAGAATAAATAATTAGAAGAATACAAAGAATATCAACAAAACTACCTTGATTGATCCTACTTCAAGCAAAGTCTAGTAATAATGCTTTAGTGAATTCACCCAAGGATTCCTCCTATTGGTGCTCAAATTTGTAGGATCCCAAATCCCTAAAGCTAAGTTGTTTCCTAAGTGTTAGGGGTGTCAAACTCAAGGAAAAGGCCTTCAACTTATGATCAAGAAAAAACAACGATGGACCAATTTTATAAGGTAGGTAATGG
>VDFB02254645.1:0-16180 GCA_007258455.2 Sequoia sempervirens
CACCAAGAAATTGAGAAATCCCAGAGCCTCACTGAGTTTCCAACCCTGTTCATGCCTATTTGTCCCAAAATCGCACATAAGTTTTAATTACACAAGAATATCGCTAAAGTTATTTAGACTAGAATGCACATATACCATGTGACATAAGCATACTTAACCAAACATCCAAGATCTTGCTTGAAAGAAATAACCAAATATTATGATCTCTTAGCTGAAGCAACCCATGTTTCAGCATAATGAACTCTATATTCTCTCTACACACTTCATCATCTATACAGAGCAGAAAGGTACCAAATACTACATACCTCACTTCATATTTCAATGCAATCCCAGTGAACTTATCTGCATTGATTTT
The DNA here is from genome assembly GCA_007258455.2 of Sequoia sempervirens. Classification (NCBI taxonomy): domain Eukaryota; kingdom Viridiplantae; phylum Streptophyta; class Pinopsida; order Cupressales; family Cupressaceae; genus Sequoia; species Sequoia sempervirens. The sequence continues at coordinate 356 of VDFB02254645.1, forward strand.
TGCAAGCACAATCCGTTTATCACCATCAGCAAGCACTGAAGCAGCAGCATCTAACTGCAGAGAACTACAACAATTCAAACACTTGACATAAAATTCCAGACAATTTATATATTTAAGACCTGTTTCTACTCACTCCTCTCAACTTACCTAAATTTATGTTTCAACTGGAATACATATAAAAAAATTGAAATTATCAATCATGCCCATCAATCATGTGCAACTTATACAAGATTGCATGTCTCCACCCTTGATTATTTTGGTCTATTGTAATTCTGTAATTATTCTCAAACTCAGCAACTGGCCTTATTATGGCATTGTGGAGTGACTTGCTTCTATCCAACTCTTCTCAATTCCAAGACATTTTTCTTATCCTTTTATGGCTTCATATTGCTGACAAATTCTTGACCTTCGACAGAATCCCCATCTTTTTCTCAGTATTTACAGTCCCATTAAATTTAACTATTCCTATAATCCATATTCTTTGTTTTGGCTCAATTAAACTTCAATAGTTCATGTCTTGAGTTCATTATTGCCACAAGGACTTAGTAGCCTCTCATGTTCATTCAAACTTATCCAAAGACTCAACTGCCAAAAGCCACAAATCTCAATCAAATCGTACATCAAGCGATTTTGAATGTCTAGAATACATAATTACCACATTTGGTCAAATATTTTCTATAAATTCAAAATTCCACAATTATAAATAAATTTGTTGAATTTTGTTATTCATTGAAAATCATTAACATCTATTGAAATTCATAAAAAAATTCTGAAATCAATTTACAATTCATTTTTTCTATATATGTTTTTAATTTAGACAATTTTTTTTGTTAAGGATAAGTGGAAACATCACCAAGTCTAGACCAGGTCTAGGGATGAATAGGCCTTGGTCTTGGACACTTATTACATGCATGTCCGCCAATTTGTGTGTAACCTTATTGCAACGTAGACAATGGTATCTTGAGAGTCATTGGCACATTGATCTCCAACTCAAGCTAAAGTAACCACGTCATGATAGAGTTGTCTGTTGTCACTCACCCCTAAAGGCCCTCTCAGCCTAGAAGGGCCCAACCAAGAGGAGAGGAATTTGGCCACTAGGATACAGTTCTCCAAATTGAATTATTCAGAGGTGAACTTGCAATGGATTAAAGAGAACTAAGAAAAAGTTAAGTCCCTTTGTCCTTTTGAAGTTTTTGGTGGGTCATGTCTAATTTTGTTATGATCTTGCTAGTAAAGGAGAATTATTCAAATGTGATTTGGAATTGAAAATTTAAGAGCCCTATATATAAACATGTAATCTCAGTTTGCTAAAAGGTCAAAAATGGATAAAGACAAATTTCGTCTAACAAAAACATGTCGACAACAAAAGTGTTCTAGAGAAAAACCATACATAAGACTCAAAAGGGAATTTTCAAGATTAAGGGAGATACTAGGGAGTCAACATGCTCTGGAAAGATGGAAGAAAGACAATGTGAGTAAGAAGTGGGACCTAATGCATGCTAAGGCACCCATCGGCATTAAAGCTACGAGTGGCATAGATGCTCTATTTGAGCCCACCCAATCAGGCTTTATGTCAATAACTGGGAGATGCAATGACTAACAAACCCCTTGCCAATAATAAGCATTAGAATCCATTTCATGGGTATACAGAAGCTGCTCCAATCTTGTCCACCCAATTGACAACAACTAATCCCTTATTACTGTCTTTTTTCTTAACCAAACTACACTGCAGCAAGAATTAAATTTCATGGAATACTTTTTTGGCTAACACAGAGATTGATCAGAACCCTATCACAGTGTTGTATAGCCCTTCCCACTTCTTAAGAAGCAATTGATCACTATCTTATATTTAAACCCCCTTAAATAGGTCTATTTTTTTTTTCAGACCTTATAGTCCCCTTTGTATTTGGCAGCAAAGGATATTAATGCACTTTAGGGTATTATTTAGGACATCATCGGTGATTTAGGATGAATGTACAGAGCTATATTTGCAATTACTCAGAATGTGTGTATCTTTAATTTGAAACGGAGGAAGGTAGAGTTGGATGGCATTGGTGTGGTGGTGCTTTTTGGCTAGCTGGTTGGAAGGTGGCTGCAACATGGGACTTCAAATTTTTTTCAATGCTCTTGTAATGGCTCATACCAGAAATGTGAAAAAAGACAAGGATCCCTGATGTAAAGTTGTTGTAAGAAATAGTCATCTAGATTTGATTTTCTATTTCTAGTCACCTACGGCATTAGGTTTTAAAAGGTGGTTCTAAGTGAGGCAGGTTTGGGTGTGCAATGTTCTTCCCAGTTCATAGCCATGGTGTGGCAATACTTAGTAGCAAAGCAGGCAGAAAATGTTTTTGATGCCTCTCTAAGAGGTTTGGCTTTTGCAAATGTTGATTCCAAACCACTTTTGAGGTTTTATCTGTGCACCCTTATATGATGGCTACAACCAGCAGAGGTGTATAATCTAGGGAGGAGACAAATGCTCATGGCATAAGTGTGTTAGGGGTCAAGTTGCAAAACTTGCAATTTTGTAATGAGAGGATCAAGTGTGTTGGGCTGCAACTCTAATATGGGGAAAATATTGCTTGGTTTAATGGTGATGCACAACAAAGGTTGATTGAAAGTTACCAGTGGTCATACAATCCAGTATTTTGTGGTAAATGGGTGCATGGGATTAAAAGAAGAGCAGACGTAATTCATAGTGTTTGCCTCGATGTGTTGTACCCTACAATTAAACCTAGTGGCAATGTGGTGGTGCAAACAACAAATTGGGGAGGTATTGAGGCCTTTGGGTTAGACCACTAGGGTGTGTGCTAAGTAGTTCTCTGGCTGCTAGCTTTTTGCTTGGTTTTGTATGGCTTTTGTTGTGGTAGTGAATACCTAGTGTTCGTATGTTTGCTATGTATTTTGGCTCACTAGTGCTCTATAGTTCATGGTTGCCATCTAGTTCACATGTGATGTTTAGTTTGTGAGAGTAAGTTGGGTCATTGGTTTTTGGCTTTTGCCCTCAAGGTGGTGTGTTTTATCTTGGGTTTTGGTGGTTTCTGCCTCTCTACGTTATGGCTTCTAAGCCATAAGTTTATATGTTCTATTTCTTACATATCTCAAGCAAGGGACTCTATAGATTCCCTCAACTAATTAATCTTTAAAAATATCTAAATTTTCTCTTTACTTCTAGGACTCGATTAAGATTTGACCAGTTTGTATTTTGGTCTAGAAAGCAACTTCACAACATAACCATTCCAATTCACCAAAAACAAAAACATCACCTCCAAAAAAAATTCAACTTTCTCACCAAAATATTTTTTCTTCTAATCAAATTCACCTTAATTTTTCTCATACCTTTCTAGTTAATTATTCATCAAAAAACTTGACAAAAACCTTCACTTTAAATCATTCAAAAATGCATCAAAACACCAAATATGTATTTTATAATCACTAAAATACACATAAAAAACAACAAAGCAATATTTTGTTAATTCTACAAGTTTGTCCAGATTTGCACAGTTCACAGTTTGGTTTACAAAATAAGTGAATAACCATTCAAATTCACTCTAAAAAAATTAAAATATATATATTTACCTGCTCACAGACTTGACCCTTGAGACTCTACTAGAAATTAATAAATTATAGATTTACCAAAAGACTCAACCCTAAGAATCCTTCAATTTTCTCACCAAAACAATTTTCCTGTAATCACAATTAGCCCAAAAACTTCCATGTATTTGTAATGTCCCCATTTTGTGACACCTTCCATTAGTTGGGTCTGATTCGGAGACACTTACTATTTTTAGTAAGTGCTATTTATAGCAGGGGGTTTGGTTCAACACTACAGTCGTTGGTGAGCCTTCTTGGGCGTCTTGGTTTCTCTCCAGCTCAAGTTTCAGGGTGTATTACTTACTATTTTTGGAACTTACTAAAAATAGTAAGTCAACTAGGATTGACCAAACTTGGTAGGCTAGCCCGGTCAGGCTAGTCATCGTGCACATTCAGAAGATTAAGTCACCTTGGGAGATTATTTAATTAATTGAGGCACTTTGGGAAATGTGTTTAAAAGTGACTTTATAATGTTAAATTAAAAAGGGGACATAAGGGGACTCAATTAAAAAATAGACCAAGGGCGCCTAGTTTAATGACTAGAAAGTTGATTTTAAAAGCCAAATATTATAATACTTATTTTGGGCGCCCAAGCCATGGAGGGAAAATAATTAAAATTAATTTAAATCAATTTTATGGAGTTTTGGAGTGCAAACTAGGGTTGCTAGAGAAAAAAAATTAAAAGTTCTTTTTGAGGCTCATTTTGGGGCGATGGATATTGGAGCTTTCTTGAGGACTGGCTGGGAGCTGGGCTCTGGCTTTGAATTGACTTGCAGGAGACGAAAACCTCTGCATGGACACCTTCCCCGTGCGTGAAATACCGTATCAGGAAGGCAATTTGGAGGCTTCATTTCACGAGCATCATATGTGCTTCAAGTCGCAGATTTTCAGGGTTTGGATGAAGATTTTTGATACATTTTGAGGTGAAATCTGATGGTTTTGGCTTGTTACTTCTAGAGAACATATTTGGAGAGATTTCTAACCATTTTGGTGGAGACTTTTAGTGATTTTGGGTTCCTTCATTTGTGCTCCCGTGACCAACGTTTTTGCTCATAACGTATTTTATTTTCCAAATGGGTATTAGTCCTATCTATTCCTCTGCTTATGGCGATCATTTCTAGAGCTCACTTGGAATTTTTAGTGGAGCTTTGGATTTACTACAGCAAATCGCCCTTCCAGGAATGTACGGCCTTGTCAGGGGTGCTGTACGGACTCTTAAGAGGCTGTTTCCATCACTTTCCGAGCAATTTGTGAGGAGTTTTGATGCTAGGGAAGGACGCTAGACATTGGGGAGTGCGGGTTGGAGAAGAGGATACGCTGCATGCTAACCAGGAGATCTCTGTTAGCTGTAATTTCATGAATACCAGGTCTGAAGTAATGTTTACAATCTGATTTTATATTGAAATCGCTGCAAGAGAAATAAATCTGAAAACAGACTTGGTCTGAGCTTTCTATTGATAAAACACTAAAACTTTGAATCCAAAACACCAACCAGATGGGTGGGTCTCTCACCACCAAAACCAGCAACATGAGAAAAGGGTTTTCATCCTCAACCAGCGGTTTTCAAATCTTGGAGAAATTCCAGCAGAGTCTCCTTAAGTTGCCAAAATACCCATATGCAAATGAGAGCTCAAAATCATATCTATAAAGTGAGGGAAGAATTAGGGCAACATGTATTTGAATTTGAATATATTTCCCTCTCATTTCACTTAACAAAATGACATGAAATTACCCCAAGAGGGGCGTCCAACTTTTTGCCTCCAAAATTTCACTTTTGATTTTTAATTTAAAATTGACGTTAAACCCAAACTAGGCATCCCACCTTATGAGGCATAACATTAGCCTTTAAAAATGATAAATAAACCTTTTTTCTAGGCATCCACTTGAAATACATGGCCCCTCTTTTCAAACAACATTGTGCAACTAGGCCAAAGGGTCATTTTTATTTTATTTAATTCAAAATACCTCCCTTGGACGTCTATGCTCATAAGGAAACTATTTCGCTTTTGTTGCCTTCTAAAACAATGTTAAGTCATTACATTAGGTTCCAAGGTACTTTTACATGGCCCCCTAACCCCTTCACTTAAGTTTAACTTAAGTGACCGATAAAAAGCAAATATCAAATAATCCAACCATAGGCTCTCCAATGCCACCATAGAAATAACACTGTTGAGCACTATAGATTTGAGACCAGTTACCGAAAATAGACTTACTATTTACAACAACTGCTAGAAATAGTAAATAGTAAATACTCCAAATCACCAAACTGGCACAAAACATTAGAGTTCACCTGACAACTACCACACACTGCCCAAACAGGAAACCTTGCAATGCACTGCTACCAAGACCAGTTACTAAATATAGTACTTACTAAAAATAGTGAGTCAAAACCAAACTAGCCCAAATAAGGACACCGAAAAATGGGGACATTACAATCCTCCCTTCCCAAAGATTGCTTGTCCTCAAGCAATGCCATCACAACTCCAGAAACAACAAACTGATCCACCTTAAAACCAAGTAAGATCCCAGGGTCCCAAGTCAACCTAGGAGATCTGTAGCACCATTTGCTCAAAGCACTGTCCTACGAGGTACCAACACAAGAGACCTCCTGAAAACATCCTATAAGAAGAGTAATCAAATACTGCGTAAGCTCAATCAACCCCTCAAAGAAATGCTCTTTGAGAGAACCAAACTGATGTGCCACAAGAGTAAACTCTAGAAAGTTAACACTAGCTCTCTCATCCCAAACGATTGTTGAACTAAGAGAACCAAAGAATATGATCCCAGGGTTCCAAGTTAGTCTTAGAAAGGAACCACCATGCTGACACTGCGCCACTTTGATCATAACTGTCATACCATCGTGCCCAAACTGCACTCCCCTATCCTGGAACCCCAAAAAGTAAACATCATCAAAGCCCATACTGAAATAACTGAAAGAATTGAAATCAATGCCATGAAACATATCCTACCAAGGCAACTCAAAGAAAACCACACCAGCAAACTCATTGCCAATCACAATCTTGGACAGCATTAAAAACACCCTACTCAACCATAAAAAATAAACCTTAGCGTCACACCTCATGGTGCCCCAAATATGAAGCAAGTCAATCACTACCACATCACTAAAATCTGCTAACCAGGAAATGCCTCTGTCGTCGCAACCTGAAATCATAACATCAACACTTAACCTCCAAGTGTCAAAAGAAAGGTTTCGAACACCCAAACCACTACAATCATCAAGAGAACATCTGAAATAATGCATATCATCTCCATGAAGTAACTACAATGAGCATCACTCACCAAAATGGAAGCAATAAATGAATGAACTGTGTCCGGAAAAACACTCACAACTAGCTACCCAAAAGCTTGCCAAAACTCAAAATAAGTTTGCTCATCAAAAGATGTCACCATAACCAACGAAAAAATGTAAGGGAAATGGTAATCAAACTGAAGTCCAACTAAAAACATAGAAGAGATGAGTATGGAAGTAGCAACAGAATCATCTCCTAGGATCAAATCACCCCTACCATCCAGCCCCAACCACAAACTACTCAACTGTTGGACTGAAGAAACCATTCAACTCATCTGCAGATCCGAACCCGAAGTCGTGTACAAGCTGATCGGAAAGTGGGCAGCGGTACTAATACTGGAAGTTGACCCACTATTCCAATCCTGAGACAACTCCTCATCACTAGAAATTGCACCTGGTTCCCAAATCTTGTAATCGAATCCACTCTCATCATTGCAATTGGTTAGGTCTTCGTCATCCAACTTGAAAAGTGGATTATCATGAGTCAAATCAGCATCCCACTCAAATAAAGGATTATCAACAAACTGATGATTATCCTCAACTCCCAAATCAAACCAATCCTCCAGCTGATCCAAACTCCTATTTGTTGGTTTTTTAGGACAATGTGCAAGATCATACTCCACCTGAATGAAATCAAGCTCCTTCATTACCTGTTTGATCTCCTTAGCCCTTCCTCTGTTCGTCTGGTCTATAAAATGTTGAGCCTCATATAGCTGATTATTTGCTTCAAGAAGTGCCCCTTGGACACTTTCCAAAGCAAACTTCGTAGAATTAAGCTCAATGGTGAGCTCACTAACCTCTTCCCTTAATTGCTTAGTCAAGGACAAAGTCTCATCTGCAAAGTTGGTGGCTATATCTCTATCATACATCATGTGTAAGTTGTTTTAAATTCTTTCATAGAGTTCTTCATTGTTTGCAAATCAGAAAATGAGATATTAAGCTCATTTTGTCCTCTTGATACACTTTGAATTAAGTTTTTCACATGCATATGTTTGTTGTCCAAACTTGATAGAATATGCACCTCATTTTCAGCAGATACCAAGACTTGTCCCTTCCAATCATGATCAAACATGGGTAACGAACTGCTGTTATGTTGCATGTAAAAATCAGAATTAGACTCATACCTATCATCAAAGTCTCCAAGGCTGTCTCAAACCACCTATGTCTCTCCCTTATTAACCCCAATAGTGAACTGTGAGTTCAAATCAACCACGCCACAAGGTCTTTGCTCAATATCAGCTATCGGCAATGTGAAATCAGATTTATTTTCTAGATCGAAAACATCACTGTCAATGCTATCCTCTATGCATGGCTCTCGGGATGAAGTAAGGACATCATTACAATCGAAAGGAAATTCATCCCATTGTGGATCCTTGTCATACTTAGGTGCAAACACACCCGGATCCCATGTGTACAAAGGTTGATATCTTTGTTTAGAGAATAAGCATTCACTGTGCTTCTCATGAGTAGTTGCCTTTCTGAATAAGTCACTTTCCAACTCATTAGGACTGAAATCATCATAAGCATCTCTCTCCAAAGGCTTGGTTTGGTAGTCAAACCCAAAGCCATCTATGTCACCATTACCAACATGAGGTAAAATGTCATCATTATTAGCTGATTTGAAGATATCATCCCTTTTGTTTTCAACATGCCCATCATCTAAAGGTGCCTCAACTTCATTTGATAGCTCTAAGGGTGTATACAAGGTTGTTGTTTCGTCAATTCCTCCATGCTACAACAGTTGCATGAATGACCAAAAAGCCATCCTAAGGCTTCATCTCACATTCATCAAGTTTCAAAGCAATCACTTCATTTGATTTTTCTACTATGAACTTCTCTTCAACCACCTGCTCTTCATTGAACAAGTAAGGTTTCAACTTTGCCACCTCCTTAAAATGAAGTTTTAGATCCTTCTTATCAAACCTCTCTATGAGTCTCTCAATAAACTTAGTATAACATGTAATTTGAGCATGCCCCATTATGATCATCCCATGATGCCACCACTTATGTGCAACTCCATCAAAGTGCATAGTAGCATATTTTATGGATTCTTCTGTTGGCATGGGGTTTAGATTGAAGTATGTGTCCAACCTTTGAACCCATGCTCTTGCTGAAATCTCACCGGACCCATCAAAATAAGGAAGGCTAAGTTTTCTAACTTTCCTTCGTAAGTCATTATGATGTTCTCTATTGCCCTTGTTGGGTGTATGCCTCATCTTGAGATCTATATAATCCCGAAGTGATATGTCAATCTAGAAGCTAGGCCCTATATCAATCCAATCTTGTCTAAATTGATCCTGCAACTCAACTTAGGTAAGCTCCTAATTGGGTTGTGCCTCTACTCTTGGTGGAAAAATAGGCATAGGAGGCCTAGCCATGTCTGCCCTATTCTGCTGATTGGTTACTCCATGCTAACCCATGTCATTACCCTACCCATTATTGCCTCTGTTACCTCCGTTCTTGACTCCCAATCAATTCAGCCCCTTAACCAACTGTGCTAGACGCTGATTGGTTTCCCGGTGTCCCCTAACTATAGCATCCAACAGAAGCATCACCCGATCTAGTTCAACATTTTCTCTTCCAGCTTCTTCACCCCTTTCACCCATGTTTTTGAAACTTGCTGATTCAACTGAATGTGATTCTAAGTGTTGTCCCTCTTTCACAAAAGGCCAACTTTCCCACAACTCCTCTTCCTTTTTCCTTAATCTCTCAAAGTACATTCTTTCTCTATCACTAAGGCTCATAGGTTTGCATCACCCATTGGCTAGCAGGAAGATTTGCGCTTTGATACCACTGTAATAATGCCCTGATTTTTATTTTATTTTTTGTGTATCGTTTTTAGAATAAGACAAAAGTTGCAAAAGAGTTTTATGTTTGATTTCCATTTATTTCATTGAGTGCATACATTGAAATATTCATGAACATGCTAAGGAAATAAGGTTACAAAACATCAACAACTAAACATTGCAACTCAACAATTGAAATCTGAAGTTTAACAATCATATTTCAGACCTGAAAATGTGACATCAGCAGCAATTTTTACCATAGAAATGCACAGACCAAAATTACATGCTTGCTGCCCCAATACCCAAAAAGTGGCGTTAATCCCAAGGTAGTCGACTAGCTCCAATAAATCACCAGCTCTCCAATAAATCTCAAACAGCAGCTTGAAATGGACGCCTAACCAAGGAGATTCCAAAGAAACAATACCTAGATGTAATTTCCAAAGCACCACCAAATTATACTCAAATTTGCCCTTTCCAGTTGCTCAAAAAATAAAGTTTCAAACCTCTGGAAATTTGTATCAGACCTCAAAAAAGGCAGTAAACAGCAGCAAACTCTCACTAAAATCAAGAAATCCACACACCAAAATACTCCAACAGCAAGATAAAACACTGAAATTTCAAAGCCAAAATACCAACCAGCTAGGGTGGGTCTCTCACCACTGAAACCAACAACATGAGAAGAGGGTTTTCGAATCCTGGAGAAATTCCACCAAAATCTCCTTAAGTTGCCAAAATACCCATATGCAAATGAGAGCTCAAACTCATATTTACGAAGTGAGGGAAGAATTAGGGCAACTTGCATTTGAATTTGAATATATTTCCCTCTCATTTCACTTCAACGAAATGACATGAAATTACCCCAAGAGGGGTGTTTTTTGCCTCCAAAATTCCACTTTTGATTTTTAATTTAAAATTAGCATTAAGCCCAAACTAGGCATCCCACCTTATGAGGCATAACATTAGCCTTTGAAAATGATAAATAAACCTCTTTTCTAGGCATCCACTTGAAATACATGGCCCCTCTTTTAAAACAGCGTTGTGCAACTAGGCCAAGGGGTCAGTTTGATTTTATTTTATTCAAAATACCTCCCTTGGGCATCTATGCTCATAAGGAAACTATTTCGCTTTTGTTGTCTTCTAAAACAACGTTAAGTCATTACATTAGGTTCCAAGGTACTTTTACATGACCCCCTAACCCCTTCACTTAAGTTTAACTTAAGTGACTAATAAAAAGCAAATATCAAATAATCCAACCTTAGGCTCTCCAACGCCACTATAGAAATAACATTGCTGAGAACACTATGGATCTGAGACCAACTACCAAAAATAGACTTACTATTTATATCAACTGCTAAAAATAGTAAATAGTATATACTCCAAATCACGAAACTGGCACAAAACATTAGAGTTCACCTAACAACTACCACACACTGCCCAAACAGTAAACCTTGCACTGCGCTATTGCTAGGACCAGTTACTAAATATAGTACTAACTAAAAATAGTGAGTCAAAACCAAACTAGCCCAAATAAGGACACCGAAAAATGGGGACATTACAAATGTGCATCAACAAGCCATTAAGGACATAAGCCAAGCCTTAGTTGACAAGCTCGTGATGTTGACCAATCAGCCCGAACTTTTAATGGTTTCCAACTTACAACAATTGTTTTGCTTGATCACATGAGTAAAAATCATGGTAGCTCCATGAGCCACAAGATGGGCAAAGAAGTGACAAATAAATTGTTTGAAGATTTGGTGGCAAAGGTGAAAAAGGTTAATGTATAGCAAGCATATTATTTCCTAAATTGTGCATGAAAGGAAATGATCCTAAACACTCTAGAGAGGAGCTAGCATGGATTCCTTATGCACTCAATTGCTAGTAAAAGTCCAAAACATGGATTGGAAAAATGGCGCCAACTTATACAAACCCGCATAATTTCAAAGGTAGTAACAAAAACAAGCACCACACCAAGGGAAGAATTCAAGAACTTGATCAAGCAAAATGATATATAAATCAATCACCTTACCACCACCCTAGAGAGATACTAGATAGTGGCCAACCACTACATAGCAAATGTGCAACAATTATTGGTTGCAGATATTAACAATGTCGATATGTAATCTACACATTGTCAAATAGCAATAGTGGGTGTGCAAGAGTTAGCCAAGAGCGGCCAAATTTCTCAACATGAAAATATTAATATAGACCCCAAAATCACTCACCAACAAACAAACTAAAACATAAGGTTTTCTAAGATAAACAAATTCACACGAGGGAAATGTTGGCCCTACAATTTTGAAATTTTGACAAAGTCAAGGATTCCACATTATCAGAGAAATAGAAAAGACTTTCGGCATAATTAAAGCCAAAAACAAAAGATGTGCCTTCACTTAAATGTGCCTTTTAAATAAGCTTACAAAGGGAAGCCAAAATGACAATTGGAGAAACAACCTACCAAGCAAATAAAAATGAAATTTTAAAAAAGTAATAAACAACTCTCCTAATTGGGTGCTAGTTTAAACCACTAAATCTATCTATAATATATCCAACAACCCTCCAATGACTAAAACAAATATTATTCCAAGCTTATCTTTAAATTTGATAAATTAATCTCTACTAAGTAGTTTAATCAATATGTTTGCAATTTGCTCCTCTATAAGGAAATAATAAAGACAAACATCTTCACCATCAACCAAATGGCTGATGTAATGATGATGAACCTCAATATGCTTGGTGTGGGCATTAAAGATTGAATTTTTTCACCGTCTTGAGGACTCCTTGATGATCACAAGATTGGAGAAAATGTAATGGGGCCAAATTGAAGATTGACCAAGTCCTTCACAGCCGCATTGCCTCACACCCTATATTTACAACTGCCTTAATGTTGCTTGAACAAAAGATAAGGAAACTATATGTTATAACTTGCTCTACATGAAACTTCACCTTCTGAATTAACTTAGCTCCACTCAAACTGATGGCAAGATTGTCAACATAACAACTAGTATCATAATGCCACTACTAGTAATTTCTATATAGAGATCTAGATCAAAAACTTCCTCTAAACCTTGAAGCTTTAAAGTGTCAATCAAGTTTGATAAACCAAGTTCTAGGAACCTACTTACCTCAATACAAGGACTTACCCAACCTACATATAAAATGTTCTTTTCTTGGAACCTAGAACCCTTGTGGCCGCCTCGCATGGACCTCCTCCACTAAATCTTCATTCAAAAAGGAATTTTTTCATTTGATATACTTTCCATCCAACTAAGCAACAATAGAGATTACCAATCTAGTTGAAGTTTCTCTATATATGGTCAATCCCAATGTCGTAAAGACCACTATATACAGAGGTTAGACTTCATGATGTGTTCCATGGGGACACATCCTCAACCATTAAATTGTCATCCATGTCCCCCATGGCGTTTCCACTAACAAGTGCATGCCTTGGCCATCCCCTAAATTCCTCAAAACTTTGACATAATTTGAAAACGACGCTAATGAAATAGAAACATCCATGAGGAATCTAGCTATCTCTTGGACAATCAAGGATATCTGAGACATTTAGAAAATGAAAAATAAACTTTTTAAAGGGGTGTGGGGGTCCCACAAAGCCCCACACCCCCTTATCCAACCCTAATAAAACATATTCAATGATTCATTACATTTGTAATAGTTATTCCTTTGTGCCTTCAGCCTACCACCACTTTCTACTATCTAGTTTTTTGTTTCATTCAGTTCTCAAAAATGATATCATTCAACAACTTAAGCCTTGAAGACATTTACACAGCTAGGAAGGGACATTGCTCTATAGTCTAGACTGCTACATTTCTAGCCATTAGGGTATGCTCTACTCATCTGTAATGTCCCCTTTTTCATGAGTGTTAGAGTTTAGAGGAATTAGCCTATTCCTGATCCTTGTAGGCTAATAGAGCATGGTTAGAAGGTCCTCTTGGCAGTTACCCAGGCGTTGGTTGGCTCATCGGATGCATTGGATAGTCATTTCTCATGATATTTTGGATGTTGGATAACATAACATGTTTGAAAACATAATGTTGGATAACACACTGTTTGACACCATACTATTTGATAACACATCATGTTAGAAAACATATCGTTGGATAACATATTGTGTTGGATATCATATTTGCACTTTATGAGTTATATTTTATATTATTATAATAAAGTGTAAATATAATAAAATATTATATTATTTCTAGAAGCTTCTAGATTGTGGGCCGACCTCTTGGTGAAAAAAGAATAAATAGGTGAGGCCAGCCATTGTCTCATCATCCAGATTTGCTATTGCTATTTGATAATTTCTCTTGTGGAGCCAAGGGTTTCTGCAGATTTCATCTTTGAATCATAGGAAACGAAAACTTCCTTTGATTAGCATAACTGAGGTGGTGAAATATTCCTCCAAAGGGTTGCATTGTGAGTGGAAGATAGTCAGTCTTTCACATTGAGCTTATTGCATATTACTTCAGCTTTCATAGAGGTCGACTTGGTTTGGAGTATGCAGAAAATTGTTTGTTGACTTCCATTTTTGCATCGATTCATTGAGGAGAATAAGGGTGCTCCCTTTGGGAGTATTTTGGGTGATATTTTGTAAAGTTTCAGTTGCATTTTCAGACCTTCATAATCTGCTGTCATGGAGGCTGATCAGCCTATGTGAGTCTCGTGTTTTTGCTCATATCTTTTGATTGAGAAAGCCAATCATTTTGGGTATTGTTGCATTCAATTCCTATCGTCGAGACAATCCTTTTAGGGGCAAATTGGAAGGAGTTTGGTGCTACAATTAATTATTTAAACATTTGTCAGGCAAGAACAAGGGCGGCAACTTAAGCAATTTGATTTGGGCTTGGAGAATATTATTTGGGCTTGTTGTTGATTGCTACTTCGTCTCTCATCCAAGGCGCTTCATGAGGCCAGGTTCTTTGAATTTCTATCAACTTCTAGCATTGTATTTAGTATAATCATATTTGCAGTTGTAGATGCATATTATTACCAGCATTGTTGTAAATTGGAAAAATATTGTAATTGCCAAGAGTCTTGGCTACCTTGTATGAGCATTGTATTGAATAAATCATTTCAATCAAGGAGAGATCAGTTGCTGGTTATATATTGTTGTCATTAAGCATTTTAATATCATTCATACTCAGCTAATTAGTATGCATGCCAATTGTATGACAAAATGTCACTTGGCTGTAGGTGATTAGTTTGCGTATAGAAATCATTTATGTGCATTGAAAAGGATCAAAAAGAGTCATATTTGCATTTAGAATGTAGTTTAATCATTGTAGTGTTGATTCATAAGCATTTGAAGCATTTTATCATTACTTCTCAAGCATACAATCAGACTGAAATTCTGTACCAGCAAAATCAGACTTTGCATATGAATTGTTTGACAATATTCCTTGGGTGCAAAACTTCATTTTTCACATCTATATCAGCAAGGGATATTACAGTGGTAACAGAGCGGTCTCCTGCCATCCTGTTGGGTGAGTCATTGAAATTTAGAACGAAGACGTTATGGCTTTTGACAGATCCATGTATGAATTGATGCAGAATTTGTATGATTTGATGAGTGATTCTGAATTTAAAGGGGGATATCTAATGATGTTTGAAAAATATAAACGGAAGGATAATGAGAAACAAGAAATCTCTACAGGTGAAGTGTCTAGAAATCTTTACAATGAATTTGCAGCAGTTAGTGATCAACATATAACTGATCCTATGGAAAACAAAAATCGGATTTGCATAGAAAAAGATATGGACCACATGACACTTCATGATGACTCCAAGATTGAAGAAAAGCAGGTGATGGTTGAAGAAAAATCAGTTACATTAGGGCAGCCACATGATGGTATGGGTTCTTGTGATGCTTCATTAGGTGAGTCTAGCATTACTTCATCCTTTCATGGTGAAGAAACAGATTGTGATTTGAAGGTCCAAGATAGGTCAGTGCATGTGGAAGTTGGTGGAGCAGCCACTAGTGATTCGACTATGCATAATGATGGAGACACTTTACAATGGCATGATATCATCACTGATTTGTTTGAGGACAGCAACATTATGTCCCATCATTCTCATGAGATTGCAATCTTTACACATGGAAGAATTTGTGAAGATGAGTCTACA